>JAGRRI010013962.1:0-24943 GCA_018584345.1 Thuja plicata
CTAGCTAGGATTAGATTTAATTCAAATTTGAACAAATCACCGTTTAGAAGAATTAAGAAAATGGAGGACTTTTAATAAATATAAATTTATTAAAAAGGGGATTTTGTGGAGAAAATGTATTTAAATAAATACATTAGAATAGTATTTAAACTATTGAGAAATGAAACTATTTAATCAATTTAAATTAAATAGTTAGAAGAATAGGAGGGAAAATAATATTAATAATAATATTAAGATTTTGAACGTCTACACTAGAAAATACCAAAAAAATTAGAAAATACAAAATATTACCTTGGTGAGAACTTGGCAAATAGACGCCTTGGCGACAAAAAAAAAAAAAAAAATAAGAAAGAAAAAAATTAAAGAGAAACAAAATCACTCTCTCAGTGAAAACCTAGCAAACAAGCGCTATTGAGTAGGTACCTTGGTGAAAACTTGGCAAACAGGCGCCAAGTGTTCAAATCTAGCTTCACCATCAATGAACTCCAAAAGCTTGAGCACATTTCAAATGCAAGATTGACTACCCAAGCTATATCCAGAAGAACACTCCCCTCTAAGCACCAAGCACTTACCCATGGTTAATACTGGTCTACTAGACTAGGGTGTGATTCTAACTATCCTAAAAAAACCCTAAAAATAAAAAAAACTCGTAAAAAATCCTAAAAAGATCAAAATGTTCTGAGAAAATCATTCTTCATCAAAAACATTCAAAAAATCACAAAATCCCAAACAATAATACCAACTCGGTTATCAAGAGAGCAAAGGGAAATCATGCCCAGTCAATCCAAGTCACAATCATGATCTTTGTGAATCAGCATGGGGCTCATCTGACATAACTTTATCAATCTATCAAACCTATCAGTAAGCAACTGGCGACCAAGCCAATCTATCAAATGTCACAATCATGAGCTTTGCGAACCAGCATGGGACCCATCTGACACGGCTTGATCAGTTGCCAACACGATCACAATCAATCAATCAAAACATATCAATTGTCTTACACAGTGATGGATATGCTCAAACTAGACAAGTCAATCTTATATGAGTAATCTATTACTGAAACCAGACACACTCAAGCAATCAAGCCAATCAAGCCTATCCAAAGAGTCGATCCAATTAAGAGAATCCAACTGCATCAAGGAACTACCCAAAAATGAGAGATTGGGAGATAGGGCCAAAGAGGGGGATATGGATGTGGCCATGGGAGGTATGAAGGTGGATCCCTTAGAGTTGGAGCATCTTACCCAGCAGGTACAAGATTTATAGGCCATACTTGCTTCTGATGATGCTCATGCTACTGCTTTGGAGGTTAGGGTTACAGCGGTCGAGGTGAGAGAGCGAAAGGCTCAAGCTGAGGTTCGATCATTTATTGATAGTGTATAGGATGGATCCCACCAGGATGTTTTGACAGGTACTATAGATCTGGGCATGATTCTTACAGAGAGATTGAGTACTGGCAATAGCATTATGAGGGTGCAGTTCCAACTGAGTAGAGAGTACCTAGTTATACAGCCTCTCTGAGATCCAGCAGAGCACAAAGATCATAGAGATCATATAGCAGCGGTGTGGGAGCTCCTAGTTCATCACAGAGATCGGCTTATGATATGCCACCCCCTCATCCACCTCCTAGAAAGGGTGGGGGTAACACATATTGATCTTGATGCTTTACATATTATGTATCATGTACCATTTTTGTAGTGATGATCATCTTATATACTCTAAGTTTTATCCTTTATTGTATCTTGACATAGTGATATTTATTGATATATAGTGACTACCTTCCTTTGTTCAGACTTGCGACTATTCATTGTACTAATATAGTTTGATTTATATGAGATGCAGCTATTGATTTCATATGATATGCATTGGTTTTCTTTCTATATGTATGATTCTATATGTATGATTCTATATGTTGTGGTTTTTAGATGATGAGATGTATATGCAATATGATTCCTATGATGCAAACTTGTAGATGGATGATTTACTTTTCATATGATACTGACATGTTTATGCAGGATGGTGGATATGAGATGCATGTTTATATGAGATGCTTCTGGATGCATGTGATTTATGATTTACCATGTATGCAAATACTATGTTTTTTCATTTTCTGATGCACTTAAATGGAATGAATGCAATCTATTATTCACAGAATATCTGAGTAATGCATGTGTTAATTAGAAAGAAGTTAGTTTGGATAGATGTTCTTTGAGATTGATCTAACAGACATGGAATGATAGAAATGATTTTTTTTCTTTTTTGATAGATATGAATTGATAGAAAGGATGAGTGTCCCAAGTCGTTGCCCCTGTTTCCAATATTTGTCATCATTGCATCTTTTGTTTTTGTATTTTTTGAAATTCTGAAGAGAGTCCAATGTATCCAAATCACATACCACCTGGATACTTCCATGACCTCTTGATAAGTGGAAGGAGTAGAGAGATTGAATAGAAAGAGAACCTAGTGCACCCAAATATTGACCATCTAGGTTCAGCTATGTTCCTTGTTTGAAAAGAAAGAGAGCCAAAAGCACATAGATATTGACCATCTAGATATTGCTTTGTCCTCTAAATAAACTGAAACAAGGAAACCAAGATAGAACTCCTATGAACCCAGAGTCCATCTGGATAACACTGTGAGCTCTTGATTCCGAAAGGGAAAGCCAAAGAAAACAAGATAGAACTCCTACACCCCTAGAGTCCATTTGGGTAGCATTGCGAGCTCTTGATTGAAACATAAAAGAAAAGACCATAGAAACCAAGATAGAACTCCAATGCACTTAGAGTCCATCTGAATAGCACTACGAGCTCTTGATTCTATAAACCAAACAAGAAAATAAAAGAGAAGGAATGTCCAATTCTTTCCCAGGGTTAAGCTCAGATCGTGGAACTGTGCAGCTTCCAGATAAGTGACAGTGCCTACTGCATTTATCCTAAATCATCATGGCCCTGAAATAGAAGTGAACATTCAATAGATAACAATCAAAGAAAATAATTCATGATCTATCATAGCTACTCTCCTCACGTGGTGGATCCTAGAGTAGCATAAGAACATAACCACAAAATATAGACTGACATCTGACTGACTGACTCACCTAGTCAACATGTTTGGATGGTTCCTTGATTTAGTTGGATTCTGTTGATTCACTCAACTCTTTTGATAGGCTTGATTGGCTTGATTGCTTGAGTGCATCTGGTTTCAGTAATAAATTACTCATATAAAACTAACCTGTCTGGTTTGAGTGTATCTATCACTATGTAAGATGATTGATATGTTTTGATTGATTGATTGTGATCGTGTTGGCAGCTGATCAAGGTATGTCAAACGGGACCCATGCTGGTTCACAAAGCTCATGATTGTGACATTTGATAGATTGCCTTGGTCGTCAGTTGCTTGATGATAGGTTTGATAGATTAATAAAGATCTATTAGATGAGCCCCATGCTGATTCACAAAGCTCATGATTGTGACTTTGATTGACTGGGCGTGATCCTCCTTTTCTCTCTTAATAACTGAGTTGGCTTTATTGCTTGGGATTTTGATTCACGTCAGGTTCACCAAAATGTATGCCTCATTTTTGTGATTTGTGATTCCCAAGCTTTCCAAAGGTGGGGGTTAGTAGCAACGGTTTATAATGATATAAATCTAATACCTAAGAACTACTAAAATGAATTACTTGAAATATAACCAATAAAATGTACAAGCAATGAAAGGAAAACAAATGAATGCAAACCCCAAAGTGCTTGAAGCTTCTATTTTCTATCTCTACTCCTTTTGAAATTCTATTTTTGATGCTTAGTATTGGTGTGGGCAGCGTCTATGACTTGAGAAGTGTCGAGAATTTGATACTTGAAATGTGTGTGTGTGATCACAAGATGGCTTGAATGCTAGAACCAAATTGACATAGTAATGGCACATGAGAGCTTGAAATCCTGGATCCTTCAAATGGTTATGAAGGGTTTATTATATAGGAATTGGGGATGAAATGAATGGTTGAGATCAATCCCAAAGACAAGGAGATGAACGGTTGAGATTAAAAGGAACTGGATAAGCCATCAGTAGACTCCACCTCTTCAATTGGTAAAGAGGAGATATAGTTTGGTTGACTAAAGAGCTAATTGTGAGTTACCTTTTTGAACTGAAGAGGTGGGTGAAGTTACCCATGTGATCTGATTGGAGTTATCTCTTTGAAGATAAATGAGTATTTAATTCATTTATTTAATTAAAGTTTTCAACATGTGAGATAATTGAATTATTTTTTATTTAGAATTGCTTTATTGAATGAGATTAAATTAATTTAATTGGAAGAATTTAATTAGTAAGTTTAAATATTTGAATTTAAACTATAGGAAATTTAATTTAATTAATTAATTAATTAAATAAAATTAATTATTTAATTAATTAATTAAATAAATAAAATTAATTATTTAATTAATTTTGGGAATTCGATTAGATGATTTGGGGAATGAATTTAGGGGAAAATAGATGATTAATTAATTATTAAAAACCATTACTTAATAGATGAAAATTAATGTTTTTTAAATGTAAAGTCGTAGGCCTGTCCATTTTCGGGTGTCTACACTGTTAAACTCCCTTTCTAAGCACACAAGCTCTGATACCAATTTTTATAATAATTGAGAGGTGGGGGGGGTGAATCAGTGGCCTCAAAAATATTCTAATAAATCAACCCAAAAACTTAGTACCACAATATTAAGCCTCTAGTTATCTTCAATCCTACAAGATGAATTCCTTCAATTAATCTTAACAAATAACTATTTCTTGGAGTTCTCTATTAAACCTTATTCTTACTATTTACTGATTAGCAATCTTTCATTTACTGAAAAATAGTAAATTACTTAGTGTATATCAATCAATCCAGATTTAGTTATGTGTAATGCAAAACACTAAAGTAATGACTCATAAACATAATTGACACATGGATTTTTAACGTGGAAACCCTATTAAGGGAAAAAACACTTGGGATTGGTAACCCAAAATTTTCACTCTTCTGAAGTGAGCTTGGTGAAGAACCAACCCTATTAAAGGTTAAAAACACACTGTTAGGTGTGACCTTGTTAGAGGATTTAAATAGAATAGTTTGTCACTTGATATTTGGCATCTCTATGCTACCTTCTATGACCAAACCCTGTGTAGTTTATCAATTGGTATCTGGTATCTCATGATATCTTCATGATCAAACTTTTTGATACTCCTTGGGATGTATCTCAATATAGAAAGGATCTTTAAATCCTACTCGGTTAAGAGACTTTCTGATCCAATGGTTAAATTGAAACACTAAATGATTCCATCATCTTCAATTGTGTTTTCTAGCACATGATCATCTTCCTCGATGGGATTATTATCTTTAGCTTTAATATTCACACCTCCATGTTCCTCCACTTGGAAATCCACATTCTCTAGGTTTTCCTAGTCCATAACATGTGCCTTGGGGAGATTGACCTATATGAAAATGATAAACATAAATAAACCATGATCATGATCTCATCATCATGTGATTTATTATGTATATAAATTACTAAAATGATATAATGAATAACATACCAATCAACAACAATCATTCCCCCCTTCAATATGACCATGATGCCTACAATATTTCTCAGTTGTTCTTATTAGAAGTCTTCGAGTCTTTAAGCCCTTACAATTTTGTAGGGACAATAAAATTTTCCATCACCTTTTCTTTTGAAGTTAGACCACAATCTAGCAAGTGTCTTCTTTTTTTGTTCTTCCTTGATATTATTTGATATGGTATTTCTTCATAGGCAAAAAAATCAGGCTATATGTGAAAACTTTAGGGTATGTAAGAAAAACAATATCGCAAGTACGATCCTAATGTAACAACTTATAGTTGTTTGATTAATGGTCATTGTAAAATTGATGAAATGGAATAGGCTTTAAAGCTTTTCAAAAGCATGGAAATAGTTGGTTCTATTCCAAATGTTGTAACCTATACAATACTATTTGACACATTATAATATTACTTTGGCAATGTTAGATAAAATGAGATCAAAAATTTGGTTCGAGATGAGGTCACATACAACACACTATTTTACAATGCCTGCAAAAGACATGACATGAGAATAACCTATTTTTGATGGATCAGATGTAGAAGCATGGGTGTGCTCCAAGTGATAAGACTGTTAAGATACTCTGTTGTCTGATTGGTGTTGGTCAAATATAAAAGTTGAAAGACTTTGAAAATAAAATAAAATTTAAAATTTCCAATTGATTTGATACCTTGAGAATGACAAATTGTTTAAGACACTCTGATTTTCATCTCTCACTATATGAAGTTGCGTCATCAATTTGAAGGTATTTCTATAATTGGTATGTTACTTATTCATAGAAATTTAATTTTGTTCAGAGACTGGAAAGGTGAAAAATGTTATTTGTATTTATCGGTGACAAACTATAGGTGCATATCTCAACAACTTTCAAACAATGTTATTTATATTTTTTCAGTGACAAACTGACAGTGCATGTCTAAACAACTTTCAATTGTACTTTTTCCATGACAAACATGATTAGTGATAGACTGATTGTCCAAAACAATTGCACCTAAAGTATCCATTTTTTCTAATTCTTCGTGCATATTTTATGTCTAAATGATTTTTCCAAGAACTACCCTATTGCTTTCCTTGAGCAACTACACCATCCTAACCCCTCAAAAGATAGTATTCAATGCCAAGGTTTCTTTGCAACCTGATTAGATGCAAAATCTTACTTTTGTGAGGTTTTATCATTTATCTCACTCATTCTCAAGGAGAAATAAAGAAAGGATAGTTTTTGGAGGAAATATATTTGCATTATCAATGTCTTTTAATGTTGCAGTGATTGATGCATAAGATTATATTTCCAAGAAGCCTTTTTTAAGAAAATTATGCTTCCCACACTTCACACTCTTTAAACATCCATAAATATCATGTTATTTTGTTGTAGATCACCAATTATTCATTAACATCACAATTATCTAGCCTCTTCACACTAAGTCCTATCAAACAAAATATTGAGAACTATTTCCCTCAGTGATTCCAAAGAAAAAATCTATTTCCACCCTTAGTGGGATGTCCTCCTACAATGACCACATCCTAAACAATCTCTTCTCATAAATAATAAATTATAATATATAAACAACTCTCTTATCTCTGCCAGTTGATAGCCATGATAATAATTTTCTTTACTCAAAAAATGTGGTCAGCTACAGAAACTCTAGTTGCTCTTAGCATATGCAAATTATTCTATTGGATGACAAGTCTTCTGCACTCTATCATCCAATACTTCCAATGTAGCCATAGGTTTTAATGTCGTCCACCACAAACTTAGACAATTGTTCTACATAGAGTTGCAAAGCAATGATGAACACACTTGAAATGGCTTTTTTGACAGCGATAGATTGCACAACAAAGAAGATAATCTTGAAGAATGAAGCAACAACGAGTAATTTTTTTGTCAAAGTGACAATTTGGTTTGACAGACTATGATAGGTAGTTAGTTACATGAGAATGAAGCAAAAATTAGGTACTGATTGTAGAAATGGAATTGTGATACAAAATGATCTTGTACATCAGGTTTAGGGTTAACAAACTAGCTTGTAATGGGGTCGATATACATGTTTAGTGGATGTGGAGAGTATATAAAACATGTCTTGATGGTTTTGTTCAATGTGAGATTGATATGTATAATTTTATGTATTAAATTTTGAATCAGGCTATTTAAAATATACTTTGTCATGCAATAAATGAGGGATATTTTTTTTATAGATTTGAAAAAAATTGATTTGTGAAAGCTTATTAGTAGAAAAAGTACACAATTATTGGGATCATCCATGCACAGATTTTGGTCATTACATTGAAATGATCACTAAAGGACTTATGTCCACATAAGGATTCCCCTACAGACCTTATTATTACTTAGAAGCCCATCCTATACTCTTTGTTACTACTTAAAAGCCCAAACAATATGTCTAAACTCTTAAGATAAACAAAGACTCTTAAGATAAACAAAGATGTCCTAAAATTCAAAAAATCTAGTACATCATTTAGAAGCTTGACATGCATGAAGATCATGTACTTGATAAATAATTCTTGATGGTGAGACAAGGAGAAAAAGTACTAGAACCAAAGGTAAACATTTAAAGAACTAATTGTTTATGCAAGCGCAAGTTGTGTAAATTGATTGTAGATTCTGGATCACATAGCAATCTTGTTTCTTCTGATATGGTATCCAAGTTAGGAATTGTACCAGTTGACCACCCTAATCCCTTCAAGGCCACTTGGGTTACCCAAAAAAAACATGTAGTGGTTAGTCAAAGGGCTTATGTGAATTTTTCTATTAGCACATATCAGGATAGGGTTCTTTGTGATGTCATTCCTATGACATGCGACAACATAATTTTAGGTAGCCTATGGAAACATAGTAGAAGAAAAATTCATGATGGGTTTGATAATACCTATTTGGTGCACAAAGATGGTGAGAGGTATAAACTGAAACCATTACCTTTTGGTAATGAAAGGGAGAATATTGTGATTTGTTTTGGAGATCATATCTTTGAGAATATGAAGGATCAGATTAAGCAAGATACTGGCTGGAAGATGGAGCATTTTTTAGAAGGACACTCCTAATGATGAAGGACTTTGGGATTCAAAACATGTGAAGGTGGGGGCCATTAGTTGTCCTATTGTGGAGAAGATAATAGGTGAAGGCATGGGGGAGTCACAGAAGCAACCTATGAAGAAGAATGGAGCAGATATATAGTCACAATACAAACAGCAATGTCCTAGGAAAGGACACACAAACAAGTGTTTTATTTATAACAAAACTTGGCATGTAAATAAATTATGGAGAAGGGTAAATCAAGTCACTTTTGGGGACTATTTGAACCCTAAAGAGAGGTGGACAAGGGGACATGATCAGGTTGTGGCATTGAAGAAGTGGAAAACTCTGCGACAAGAGTTTCTTTGATGGTGGGGAGTATGATGCAGGAGCATCATGGCATGGAAGGATACTTATTGAAGTCAAAGGAGCATGGAAGAATATGAAGGATTTTAAGCCAGTCAATTGGCACATGTTGGAACCAATCATGGCCTTCGAAGGCATGAAATGTAACCAAATTGTAATGAATGCTAAAGGGCCTGGTAAGCACCTTAGGATCATCAATGATGCCGTAAGAGCATAAATGTTAAATTAGGTTAGATTACGTCCTTAGGGGTTTAGAGGAGTTTAGGAATGTTTAATAAGTTTTTTTGGACCTAATGGTAAAGTTTCATATATCAAGTAGTTGAAATACACAATAATTTGTAAAGTTGGAAATTCATATTTTTGAAATCCAACGGTTAGTTTTGTTTAGAAGGGAAAGTAGATTTATTATGTTTTAACCTTGAAAAATCTATGAAACCAATCCAAATTGGTTGGGATAGGAGTTATTAAGTCTTTGAATCATCATTGTATAAGAGACAATAAGAGAATCAATTAGTTGTATAGCTGGAGCAGTGATTTTCAATAAAAAAAATAGAAATCTATAAAATCTGTGTGTTTCTTGGCATGGTTTAATCTTAATTTTGATCATTTCATGTTGAAAATTCTTTGAGAACATATACATTTTTTTCTAAGCAAGTTTGAATGTTTTAAGAATCTATTAATTATGATTTACATTGATTGTGCTGACAATCCCTAGGAATTCATTGTTTTATCTTAACAATTTAGTTTTTTTTAATGTAAAGGATCATTCCATGAATAACTATACAATTATTCTCATGTAATGATGCCTAAATGACATTTACAATACATTTATAACATAATAATATGCAGATGGAGTGAATAAGACAGGTGATCACCAGATTTGTGAATGGAAACTTGAAGGAATTACTTGGGAAAAAGAAGCAGTGAACAATTGGCCTTAAGGAGAACCATATTTTTGGTTGGGTTGTCTTGGAATGGTAAATTCATGGTGAATCCATAATTGGTTTATGGTAGAAATTTTGGGAAGTGGGACATTTAGGAAGCCCTAGTTTTAGGGGTTGTTTGAAGACAAATTAAGGGTTTCATGCTTGCAAGGGTCTGAGAGTCAAATTGATAACAAATTCTTTGGATTGGGGGTGATTGTGAGGACTTTTTAAAGTATTGGAGTCATGAGATAAGTCTAGCTTATATTTTCTTTGGAAAATAACCTCTTTTTAGTCTTGTTGTCAGAGTACATTATGAGAACCAATAAGATCATCCAAAACAACTGGGTAAAAGCTTTAAGTATTTTTTTTATGACCAAATAGGTGTCTTAAAAAATAAATATTTGGGTTTATTTTTTGTAGTTTTTGTGAGAAAAGTTCACATTTAACTCATTGTTGACCTACTAGAAGGCTATTAGGCCTTTTGGGACAGTTTGAAGAAATTGGAGTGTTGGGGTGGTTTGGGAACCAATAAATAGTGGAATCCTTTCAAATAAAACTTAAATAGACCTAATAAAACCACATTTTATATGAATAAGGTGATTGAGGAGTTTGGAAACATTTGAAGCTTGGAGGCAGGTGCACATTCACTCGCTAAATATGGGTGGACATGGAGGTCTACCAAGAGGATCATAGGAGATGATCCAGGGCCAGATAGGATGATCCATTATGTGTCTCCAATAGAATGGGGAGAGAGGCATGGAAGGAACTCCCAGGTGAGGGGCATAGGTTGTTGGTTATGAAGCAACATGGAGGAGTGAACTTGAGTCTGGAGCAACACCTTGAAGGCAGCCACTACAAACTTTATCGACAGGACTCTAGATTGAAGATGTTGTGGAAGAAGAGCACTAAAAGTGAAGAAGGGACAAGAGGAAAAGATAAAAATAATAAAAAATAAATACAAAGCTAAGGGTAGACATTTTGAGTCCAATTTTTTTTTTCCTACAAAGCACATTTCCAAGAGACTTAGAAATTTTTCAATCTTGGCAATATGGTGCAGGAGCACCCATGGCACAAACACTATCATGAGGCTAAAGGAAATAACATGATAAATTTGATTGTATTTGAATCTAAAAGGTTATTATTATGTATTATGATGTAATGAGAGTCATTTTAAAACATATGGGAATCAATGTGTAAAGCAATGGTAACAAAGTTGCTAAAGTTGTCATTTAGGCCCTAGTTGGTCTATAAGGTCAAAATTGTCGAAATAACCCATGGAAGGGTAAATGAGATGAAATAAGTCATTTAAATTCCATTATGATGTATTTTTAAGGTTCATCTAAAAGGTTAGGGTCATTTGTGTCAAAATGCAAAAAATTACATACAAAGATGTAAAGTGGAACATTTGCAAAATTGCAATTTTACAAAGTTGTACCAAAGTTGCAAATGGGTAGTTGGTCGATTCAAGAGGTGGCTATGGAAAGTTTTTGATTAAGGATGTCATAAATGGAATGTTTCAATTTGAATGAGGGGGTGGTGAACAGATGGATGGATCAACATGATCCTAAGAGATTGTTGGGTGTATTAGGACACATGTATCTTTGAATTGAATAAAATTTCAGAATTTTACATCTTATTGGTGATTTCATTATATGATTTTGTGTTCATAGGAGTTCCATTGAATTTAATATGCCTTAGGTATATTTTAATCATCCTCTAATACTATATTTAATTCTTTGATAGTTCATTTGTGTCTGATCATACCATTGGTGCTAACTGTACCTTATGAAATCACTATTTTTACCTTAATAGTTTTGTTTTTCCTATGGAAGGGATCATTATCATTCCATGAATGAATACACCCTGATTCTCATGTAATGATACCATTTTGAAATTTACAAAAAAATTCTAACATAATCTTACGAAGGAGATTTGAAAGAGACAGATGATCACCGAGAAGAGTGAAGGAAATGCGATAAAATTGCTTGCTAGAGTGTAGCAGCAAGAGTTTTTCCTTAAGAAGGGGGATATTTTCTTGAATATTGGGTGTTTACAGGTTGATTACATGGTGTATAACCTTTTTTGGGTTCCTGGAAGTGAGTGGAAGGGTTAAAACTAGAAGGCCCTAGTTTTTGGAACAATTTGGTGAGGGTATGGTAGAAACCCCATAGGGCAAAATGGTATTGTTATTTTCTCATGTGTATGATTATTGTTGTTGAGTAAATGATGCTATTATTATTGATCAATTTATAATTTAGTATTAAGTATTTAAAAAGTGAATATTATCGTGACACTAATTCAACCCCCGCCCCCCACATATAATTGTGTGCTCATCATGCTCATGATACATGCTTCATCTACCTTTTGGATTTTTTGTTGCAGAAGACTTTGAGACCTTTCAATCTCTCTTATCAATATCAAGAAAATTATTAATCTATTGGTTTAATGGTTAAATTTTAGAAATATTTGCTTGCATCCATTTATCAATACTTTTGACAATGACAAAGAGCCATGTCCTCTTTTATTATACCTCTTTGTTATGTAAGTACAATTCATTTTATGTATTATTTTAATAACTACCCCCTTTTCATTCAAAAAATTGCATCTTTTTATCCATGGAACCCAAAGAAAAAATATTATAAACTCAATTTCAACACTACTAAAATGAATATACTTATTGTAGGAACCTGGGGAACTATACAAGATGAAAAAGAAAAAAATGGATATTACCTTCACAAAGAGATTTGAGAACAAAAAGAAAATTGGATTAAGATAATTTCATATGTTTATAGAATTCACTTGGCTATCTCACTAGGGCTTAGTGAATCCACAAGAAAGATTCAAGAATTATTCTCTACATTAGTAACACTAAAAATGTAGAAAAACCATATTGAACAATTTTGAAATCTTCGTAGAAAATTTTAATAATTTAAACATTGCTCATTAATCCCATAACACAATGGAAAAATCAATTATATGGATAATATGTCCATCAATTAACTAAGAGGTTTGGTATTCGCCATTTTATTCTCTCACAACTTCCAAATCTAGATATAGAACCTTGTAGTCTTAGAGGAAGAGTGGTGCAGGAGCACCTAAAGCTTGGTAGGAAACTAGGGGGGTCAACTAGTTGACCTTGAGATCCTAAAGTCTTCAAGGATCTTATAGGTCCCACAACTTTTTCAATGGGTGATTAGTACCCCTAAATGCCAAAAATGCAAGCATTGTAACAATGGCCTTACATGTCATATAATGCCTAGAAGGCTAATCATGGAACATGGGGTTGGTAGGTTGTGAAAGGGTTAAAGGTTAGATTTAGGATTGTTCAAGTTTTGTTTGAAGTTCATTAAAAGTCAATGAAATAGGTAATAAGGGTTATTTGGCACTACTTGTCGAGTTGACAACTTAGTTGTCAATTGACAACATTTTATACATTTTATTAAGGGCAGAATTGTAGGACAGTTTGTTTTAGAACTGTTTGAGTCATTTTTGGTAGGTAAAATAGGTTGCTGGGATGGATAAGTGGAGTGGAAAATGTAACTCTCGAATCAAAGAGAAGGAGGAGTAGTGTTAGGTTTGTTATTAATCTCTTTACAAACTGTTACACATTGTTGAAGAATGAAATAACAATCTTGTACATTTTAGTAATTATTTGGATCTTTATTGCTTGTTATGTTGTGTGTGGTTGGATACATTTTGTATCTTATGGTTTTGTCATTACTTCATTAGAGGATTGTTTAGTTTTTATTTATTTATCTATCCCTATACTGTGATAGAGGAGGGAAAAATCCAAATTCTTTAGTTTAGGATTTTATGTGTATTAGAAGAACATAAACTCTCATGTGCAGTTCGGAGACAAAAGCACAATAGTAGCAATCGTAGGAGGCAAAGGATGTGAAAAAAATGAAGTCTCTGTACATTTATTAAAGTCCACAAGCTGAATGTTCAATGTAATGGCCATATAGATATCTCTTTCATGGGATTTCTATGAGAAGATTCATGGAAGATACCAAAAAATCCAGTTATTGTTTCTCCTCAGCCTTAAGATTAAGAACATGGCTGCTATGTCTCTTAATAGTCCTAGTCTTCTTGATAGCCTTATTTAAAATATTAGAATTCAGAGAAATAGTTAAAATCCCATCTAGTTTCAATGAACATTGTTTTATTAGTCTAGTGCCAATAGTCCAAGTTTAGTGTTCAAAGGGTTTATATCAATTGGTTATAGCTTTGGGTTTTCATTGTGGAGACCCGAGTTCAAATCCTCATAAGGATATCTTGTATGACTCTTAGTTTTATTAGTTGGCTTATGGTTTCTAGCGTGTTTGCTTGAAAAGAACTAATATTTTTAAATGATCTCTAATATAAAAATAGTCTAAGTTCAGTCCCTCCATTTGACGATAGCAATACTTATGTGGGGTCTGAAGGCTGCCAGATCTTTATCAACTGTAGCTGTCCGGAAGTAGTTCAAAACTGTACAAAGGATATTAAGGAGAGTTGAATTATGGGAACGATTTGGAATCCCGGTGATTAAGTACAAAGTAGCATCAACATATATTGACTTTTTTGGTGGTTGTTGCAATGAATATTCATAGAGTTTGTGTTTCTTTTTAAGAATGATAGCAATGTTGCATTAGATATCTTTCATATTAAGTCTGAGATTATTGTAGCACTTACTAAAGTACAATCAAATTTATAGTGAATGGACTTCAATTATTTATTTAATGCTCATGATTTAGTTGAATATTTATCCAAGAAGACCTGATTGATGTCCAACTAGACTATGGGGAAGGAGGAACGAGAAATTAACTTTGAAAGGATACTGCATGGAGATTGGATGAGTATTCTAGGAGATCAATGAGAGATATACAATAAAGACAATGACTGGGAGCTTCAAGTCATATTTTTTGGTACGTATCAAATACTCATGCCCAAATTGTATTTATAATGATTTGGTTTTGCATCCTGTTAAATTTAATGCAACTTATCCAAAAAAAATTCCAAACACAATTTACTTTGCAAAACATTAGTACAAAGTTACAAAACCCTAACCCTTGCTAAAAAATAAGTTTTGAGTGAAAAATAAATATTAAAGACAAGTGAGGTAGTCAGTCAAATGTTTGAATAATCTGAATTTATTGGAGTTAACTCGAGTTGAAATAAGCAAGTTGTATCCCAAATTTATAAAGATTATATCAAATGAACCCTAGCTACGCTGGTAAAGGAATTCATTGGAGACTATTAATTGTTTAAGAGAAAACCATTCCTTATAATATAAGTAATGGTAATTTTGAGTTGAAATAAGCCATCAATATCCCAAATTTACACAGTTTCTTGTAAAAAAACACCAAATACACCAGGAATGAAACTAATGGAAGGAAACGACATGAGAAAAAATAAAGAGTTTAAACAAGCCATGGAGATCCATAAGCGCATAGAGCATAAAGGATTTTTACTAGATGTTGTAATTTCCACTACCATGGTTGACCTTTGGATGCAAAGACAGGGTTGGTAAATTGTTTAACAAAATGACTAAACAAAATTAGGTCTCATGGAAATCAAATACGCTCATTCTAAAGGTAAATAATCAATTTAGATCTTTTCTATTCGAACGCAATTAATAAAAAATAAACTTTTGCAGGCAATATACTATTACATTCACTTGTGCACAATTAGTTAATTAGTTTTGCACCAATCAACCAATCATAAGTCACTATTTTTTATTCGTTTGAGTATTTCTAAAGTTTAGATATTTATTTATTCATTTTCTATATTCTACAAATTACTTATCTCCAATATGATTGGTTGAATTGGTTTGGTGCTATAGGACCCCTTTTTCGGACAACTTCTATCACTATATTATATATATTTATTACCATAAACATTGCTATTTTCATTACAAAATTCAATTTAATATATTTGAGCAATATTATAATATATAACTATTATTTATTCTAAAATATTTAGTATATTATATTTTCAATATATATATTATAAATTATCGATAATTATTACAATTTCTAATATATAATATATATTATTCTATAATATATATAATATAAAATACTATATCATATATGCAATAATATATAATTTTAACCTTTATTTATTATTTAAATTCCACTTTACATTTTTATATTAATAATAAGGAGATCAAAAAGAAGCTTATACAATAAAGAGTACAAAATCAGAGGCACAACCTCACATCGAGAGTATCAGAGAACCAAAGTATCAAAACATCATCTACAAAGGAAATATGTAGCAGTAAGAGCACAAGCTAGTGTAGTAAACCATCAAAATCATCAACCCATGCAGTTGATCCCATGGTGCCCTCCATCTGCACAATGTTCTTATTTTTCTAGATCTGGTCGAGCAAGAGGATCATGTCATTTGAGGTGTTCTTGTTGTTTCTTTTAACTTCCAAGTTAAGCTGCTTTAATATCTTCTCAAACATCTGAAAGTTGTCCATATTTCTCCTCCAAATGTGCCCGTCCTTTTGTTCAAAGGTGAAGAATGTGGAGTAGCCCATCTTAAGGAATCTTTCAAGCTTTTCCTTGTCCACCATCATAGTGATATGAACCTGCAAGAGGATTTTAGAATATGTGAGACTTCGGAAAGACTCAGTAAGCACTATGGGATTATTTTGATACCTTTCCTCATTTTTGCATTTCTAGATTTGCCATAGAATGTTAGAATAAAGAATATTCCAAAAAATAGATTAGTATCTTTTTTAAGCCCATCAATATGTCCGGTGATGATTTTAAGAGTATTAATATTTTTAGGGAAAGAAATACTAAACATGAGCCAGATTTCTTTTGCAAAAATACAGTCAAAGAATATGTGTCTACCAGACTCAAGAAGTCTACATATGTTACAATAATGGGTCACAAAAAAATCCTTTCTGATAGGGAGTCTATCAAGAACCAAAATCCATTTGAAACATTTTATCTTAGAATCAATAGAACTTTTCCATAATTTCCCAAAGTACTTCCTCCTTGAGAGCATATATCAAGATTAGAGTACCAAAGAGTATTAACATGGTCAATGATAGAATCAATATAACCAATCATGCTGTAAACATTTTTAGCTTTAATTTTGGTCGTAATGGTTCCATCTGGCCATTTAATATTCAAGAACCTATGGGAATCAACATGGAAAGTAGTAGGGATGTCCTTGTAGGATTTAGAAATCATATTATAAGTTTTCTTCTGCGAAGGAGGGATGTTAAAATTGAGTCTAAGATCATCCCAACCGATGATATTGTCTTGTTCAAAAATATCAACAAGCTGAGTGATGCCTAAGTTACACCAAGACCTAGCAGAGCATCCTTAGGAGAGGGCAAGGGGCTTACCGGATAAATGCAAACTCCACCAAATGGATCTTTTACCATAGAGTTGTTTATAATCATGAAAGGGCTTGTTAGTGATATAATTCCTTATATGGCTCTAGGATTTCCAAATGGCCTTGAAGACAACAGATCCTTGAACCAAAATAAGAAAATTCCCACAAATTAAGTCACAAAAGGTAAGTTTTTCTAGGACTTAGCATTCTTAGGGAAACCTCTTTCAATATTACTCCTAACAATAACTTTCCAAGGATCATCCCCAGCCAAAGAGTGAAAGATCCATTTGGCAGCAAGGGAAATCCCCATAGTTTTAAGGTCCTTCAATCCCAGTCCCCCAAGGAGTTTGTTAGTATGACACCAGTCCCATTTAACAGCATGGAGCTTTTTTTCCCCTTTTTCCATCAGACCAAAGATAATTCCTGATGACCTTTTAGATTTCTAAGATTTGGTAACTATTGAACATCTAGGAAGAGGAGTAGTATATGTTGTAAGAGGAAAGATTTTTTTGGCAAACTTGCACTCTATCAGATAGGGATAGATATATGTTGTGCCACTTATTCAATTTTTTTGTAACCTTCTACTTAACCCAAAACCACATATCTTTAAGAGACGGCTCAATAGAAAAAGGTATACCAAGATACCTCACAATATTGTGAGGGCCTCCCCACTGGTAGTCATACTTATTAAACCAAGCTGGCAGCTGCTCATCCCATCCAAGACATATAGATTTGGTATGAGAGAGATGATCCCCAAAAAGAGAGCGGAAAAGATTGAGTTTATTTTGCAGGGCTTCAAAGTCATCTTCAGTGGCTTCATAGAAAATAGTAGTATCATCAGCAAATTGATGGTTAATAAGCCTAGTATCATTAGGGAGGGAGATAACCTTGACAGAAGGGGAGAGGGAATTATCTCTAAGGATGTAGTAAAGGGCATCTGAGGGAATAAAAAGAGGGTGAGATCCAAGGGACAACCTTGTCTGATGGATTGACCAAGGGGAAGGGTTCAGATAGAGATCCATTGACTTTAACTTGGGCATAAGCATAATTAAGAAACATCTTGACCAAATTAAAGAAGGCATTAGGAAATCCAAAGGCCTCAAGCATCATGGAGATAAAACTCCATTCCACTTTGTCATAAGCCTTCTCAAAATCCAGAAGAAACATAGCATAATTTTGTTGAGAATATTTAGCCCAATTCAAAGCTTCCCAGCTGGTAATCAGGTTCTCAAGAATATATCTACCTTTAATGAAACTAGCTTGAGTAGAAAAAAAAAAATTGGGTAAAATATTTTCAAGCCTAAGAGCCAAGATTTTGGCAAAATTTTTATAAGAAACATTTAAAAGAGTGATAGGACTCTAGTTTTTAATTCAAGCCTTGTCCCCATCCTTAGGAATCAAATTAATGATACCTCTATTGATGGAGCTACCTAAGGTACCATTAGTTAAGGCTTCTATTTAAATATCATGGAGATCTTTGCATATCCAATTGATTTTAGCCTTGTAAAACTCAACAGGCAGACCATCGGGACCAGGGGTCTTGTCATCTTTGAGGGAGTTTATAGCTTTTTCAATTTCCTCCATAGAAATGTCTTTACTAATAAAGGAAGCATCCATGATGGATATCCTTGTAGGAATAAGAGATCTGTAGTGGTTTCTGAGGGAGTTGGCCTCCTCCGTATCCTCGGAGGTGAAGAGGTTTTGGTAATAACCAACAAAGGCCTCTTTGATGCTATCAATGTCATTTATTTCTTCATTATCAACTAAAATCCTATCAATAGTTTCATTAGAATGCTTTTTCTTAATGAGGTTAAAGAAAAATGTAGAACCCCTATCACCAAATTGGAGCCAATGGGCACGAGATCTAATTTTGGCTCCTCTGAGTTTAAGTTGTTGATGTTGTCTAAGGGTTTCCTTAGCATTAACAACATGAGGGCTAAGCATATAATCATAAGGATTGGCTTGGATATTAGTTTCAACATCTTTAAGATTAGAGGTAAGCTTCTTTTCAGTGAGTATGTAGTCCTTGGCCTTTTTTGTCCAATGGTTTAAAAAAAAAATTGCCAAGCAAGAATGTTCTTATTCCACCTATCAGAGTGAGAGTTGGAAGGATAGTGATTTTTGTTAATGAGCCTAATGATATTAATGGCAAAAAGAACATCTTCATCCTTAAGAAGACTAGTATTAAGGATAAATTTAGGATTGGAGACTTTACTAAGGACAGGGGAGCCATTGAATTTGACACAGATAGAAATTTGATGGTGGTCAGAGAGGGAAGTTGGGGTGACCAAAATAGAGTTACCCTGATTATTAGGCAAGACCAAGAAGAAATTTTTATTAGCATAGAAACGATCCAGTCTAGAGTAGATCCTAGAAGGACCATGTTGAAAATTACACCAAGTAAGTCATAATCCAGGATTAGTATCTTTGTTACCAGCCAAGGGATCAAAAAACTGTTTAGCATGTTTCATTCTATTCCACTAAACCTTTTCTATATCTTTCCAGGTAAAGGGAAGGCCACCCACTTTATCCTCCCCAGATTTGACCATATTGAATTCCCCTCCCACAAACCAAGGAATATTAGGAAGAGAAGTCAACCAGGCCTAGAGATATACATGTGGTATGTAAATGAATATATATATATATATATATATATATACACACACACACACACACACACACACACACATTATATATGTAGATATATGGTACATGTAATGTATATATGTATATATATATATATGTGTGTATATGCATGTATATGTATGCATTTATATGCATGTATATATATGTGGACATGTGTGTATGTCATATATGTACATATATGTATATGTATGTCATATGTATGTATGTATGTACATGTCATATGCATGTATATGTATGTATGTATACATGTAGGTATGTCATATGTACATATATACATATATGTACATGTATATGTTTCTATATGTATGTATGTCATATGTATGTATGTACATGTATACATGTATGTATGTCATATGCATGTACATATATATATGTGTGTGTGTGTGTACATGCATATGTATATGCATGTATATGTATACATATATGTGTACATGTCATATATACACATTACATATGTATATATATGTCACATGTATGTATGTACATGTATATATGTACTTGTGTATGTATGTATATGTACTTGTATATATGTTTATATATACATATATTTGTATTTATGTATGTATGTACATATATTTATACATATATACATATGTGATATGTATATATATGTATGCCATATTATGTATGTACATATGTGCATGTAAGTCATATGTATGTATATGTACATATGTATATGTCATAAATATATATGTATGTATATGTATGTTTGTCATATGTATGTATATATGTATGTACATGTTGAATATGTATGTATATGTACTTATATATATGTCATATAGATATGTATATGTACATGTATACATATGTTGTCACATATACATACATGTATGTATAGACGTGTATATGTGTGTAATTGATTTAAATGTAATTGATTTTACTTTATAATAATGTAGCGAAATATGTACTTTCATTTTATTTTCAATTAAATTAGGAAAACAAGTATGCAGACTTCATTTGACAATAAATAAAATCTTTCAGGTACACACATATATATGATCTATCAGACATATTATTACACATCACACATGGCAGATGCACTGATTCCCCCTAAGGAACTATTTGCACGCACTAATAGAGAAATTGAAAGGTTGCAAGATTCCATAAATAATCCGACTAGCTCTACTATGTATAAGAGCACATGTCAATCCATACTTACTAGCTTGATTAGTATTAGTGATGGCATTCATGGTACCACTCCCTATGGCCCAACTATTATAGAGACCATACTTGAGAGGAAGAGAAAAGAGGTTGGCTATGGTCTTTCTCTCAAGTTGTAGGCTTTAGTGCCTAAAGAGACCCTGAAAATGGAAGTTTTCCCATCTTATGCAAACTTACAGTATGTGAAGGGATATCAGGTTACAAGGTGTGAGGATCCTGCCATATCAACATTGATATACCCATGATTTCTAGTTGATCATGGTCGTTATCTAAATAATGACCAGATTCCATTGTACTTTGCATAGCAGATTTTTCCTAAGGTTGATTTAGGGATGGCAGTTAATTACACTAATTTTCCAGCACATCTAGGACATGGGCATGGAAGACTTGTTGATAGAGATGCTTTTCGTTAAGCAGATCACCAGAGGGTAGTACACAGGTCCATTGTTAGTAAGAGGGCACCTGCTATAGCTCCTTCATTGGGTCCTATTGCTAATGATGTTATTCATAGCACCCGTCTTCGAGGTGGGATTGATAGTGTGGGGGAAATTGCAGTAGCCACTGCATCCATATCAAGAGATCAGGTTGGTCAGTACTTGATGTCTCGACAACACTCCAGATTGTCAGGTAGAACATCCTCTAGCAGGACCACACATGACATGCATACTGCAATGGGAATCCCTTCACTTTCCAATCTAGAGGGACTTACATGAGAGACCGTACGAGTCACATTGTCTAGTTTGGCTAAGGATCTGTTGGATGCATATGCATATATAGCAACAGAGCATGATATCCCCATATCGAGTGTTAGATCTTGTGTGGGTACTGTCAGATACACCCAACCACATCATTCTCACCTAAACCGTGGCCATAGTGGAAGTGCTCATGAGGATACACCTACTAAGCACTCTATTGTTGTAGAGGGAGAGGCACAACATATAGACCCTTCAGTCAGTGCAGGGCACCATTTCTCTTATGTTGGCCTTGAGGATGTTGACTTCAGCATGGTCACCACAAGTTACCTAGATTTTTTGACACGTGATGATACGACTTCCATGCCATCTCATTTGGTTAGTCTATTGCATTAATCATTAGAGAGACGTGTGCAGTCTATGCATGTTGCAGATTCAGAGATGATCTTGGACTAGATGCAACATAATCTTGATATCTTGGTTGATAGGATCTAGGCTACGGAGTCTGAGTGCTATCATTTGTCACCATCTACACAGGTATAAATTATCAAATTATATATATTTAATATTACAATAAATAATCTATTTAAATTTGCAATATTTCATCTAGATGCATGTAAATTTACTTTTTTCTCTACCAGGATATGTCTCTTGTTACTCCTTCTTTGAGAACTGATCATGTACGTCATTGGGACTCACTTGATGATGACATCAGTAGTAGACAGGTGAGTTTTTAATTTATTGATGTGTGTACATGCGTAGTACATGTGTTTCCACACTTTATAACATGTTTTATTGTAATATTTTATCAAACTTAAAAATATGTTTACATTTATATATATTAATTTATTTCTCTTTCTCTGTAGGGATCTACACATCCTTCATAGCATGATATTCACTATGGGCATGACATCTTAGTGAGGAGTCACCATGATGATTCCTAGGCACTTTCATATTTGATCTCTAGACATATTACATACATACATATTTTTGATGTTATATTTCATTTATAGACTCTAGAGTTGATTGACATATGTATTTTAGACTTTGATTTATGTTTGATTTGATTGACACATGTTTCATTCTTACAGCACTTGATCTCTATGTTTTATGTTTACATACTTTATCTATGATTGATCTTTACATACTTGATAGATATAATTGATGTTTCATGTGTACACATGTACATGTGTCATATAATTTCACTCTATACATGTGTACGTATCTTTTTTACATGTACTTTCAATCTATGATTCATTGATCTTAACATGTATATATGTGTTATATATGTGTACACGATCTAGTGATTGATGTTTGAGACATTCTGTTATACTAAATAACAAGTGACCTAGACATTTGATGATTAAATGTACTTGGCCTATGATAAATGATGATGTCTCTAGTTCATGCTTATACATGTTTGATTTATGTGTTTAATATATATGCATGATCCTAATTTTAAAAGTATTTATGGAACATTAAAATTAATGAACAGTTCTAGATAAAATTAAATTATATCCTAGAATTAAGTAATTGCAACATGAATGATCTACACATTCATATTCCAACTAAATAAAATTATCCACATCATACCTAGAATTAATGAACTAGATAAAACTAAAGTAAATACACATCCTCAAGACATTTTTGAGATATTATAAATTTTAAAAAATTGCTCCATTCACTACGGGCACCAGTAGGAAAGAATGGAGCTAAGAAAACCTATGGTCTCACCTATGAAAAATTTAGTATAGATCATATTTCATGCATGTTTTAGACCATATCAAGTGGTTCAACTCACTCTTGGATAACATTTAATATTCTCTCATGGTCATCAGTATCAAGTCTCCACTTATGATAGAAAAATTTCAAGATTTGCTTGCACTTGCTCAACTAAGGACTTAACTTTCCCTAGTCTACTTAGGATCCTAATTCACTCCTAGAATCCACTAAATCCTTAATTCTTCACCCTAAGACTATTCTAACTCCACACTAAGAGTTAGTTGCTTTGTGCTTAATCTTGAAAGATTCCCACCATTGAAAAGTACACCTTGTCTTTATGCTTCCTTGGATGATTCCAAGCTCAAACCTTCCCAAACATGCTTATAAGTGCTAAAAAGGTCATGTTTCTCATAAAGACATCTATTTGAGATCTAAATATTCCCATTTTAGTGGGTCTTCAATCCCAAAGTGATCGAGTTCCAAACTAGCTTTGGTTTAGGTCCTATTAGGCCTAATTCCCTATTAGCCCTATCTAGAGGGTTTTTCTGGATTCTTGCTAAAATCTTCCACACAACCCTAAAAAAAAACTTAGGATTCAAATACCCTTTTCCAAGACCTCTAGTATTTTCAAGTTTTAACTCCCCAAACCATCCGTACACTATTGTCTTGAAATATAGGTCATTTAGGGCTATTTTTAAGCATTAACAATAATCCACTCTTTTCTTACTAGAAATGTATCAAGATGGATTAGATGGGAATTGAGATTGTAGAAAGGGTTCATTTAGACCCTAATTCTTCTATAAAATCACTTGGTTTCTTTCTCTCACACACACCTTTGCAATGACACTTGTTTCTTGCTCTGTTACACTCCTAGCCGGACAGACCTTGCTCACATAGGACATAACTTTAAAAATAGCAGCTTGACTCTTCAGTACCTCTCCTTGCATATTTAAAATATCCATAGGCTCCCCTAAAAAAATAATCCACCCTCAGGAGTTTCCCACGGTTGGATTTCATGGGGGAGCCATGAAAACACAAACTACTATGGACTGGACCGATAGACTCCCTAAAACTTAACCAATTTACAAATGCTAACAAATCAACTCTAAAGCATGCTTGCAAAATGAATGAAAAATTCTTAAAAATAACTACTCAATACAGATCCAACACTACTTTAGTAAATTTAATCCATCTAATCACTCTGAGACTTAACAACTCCTCGATCGTGCTAAAAACCAGAATTGTAGAGCTTCTATTCACTTCAAAATACCTTATTACATTCAATCTACCTTGGGAAATGAGTCCTATGGAATCTTAAGATAATTATTCCACCATTTAAGGCCACTAGCACTGATTTTTCACCTCCATCTTGAAGGGAATCCAAATGTTGTCCAAGTTGCAGGCAACATTGCAACAATGCAAAATGTTGTCATGACAACATTGTAGCATCTTTTACATAAATGCTTAAAACTAACTTTTATGA
>JAGRRI010013972.1:0-10109 GCA_018584345.1 Thuja plicata
TTTTGTGGGGGGGGGGTGGTGTTTAATTTTTCTTCACCGGTTTTCAGGTTTCATGACATTTATAATTCTAACATTTCACTACAGTTGAAGGACTTGGAATCAAGGATCTATTGCCCCCATATTTGACCCCAAACCTCAGGGCCCAAGATTTGCTAACTGGTGTCTGTTTTGGATCTTCTGGCACAGGCTTGGACAATCTCACTGCCCAAATAAATGTAGGCATCTGCAATACATATTATAATGTTTCACAGGACCTTAATACATTTGTATTACAATGGAAATGCAGTTCATGTATGTATCTTGTCAGCTTTTTCCTACTACATTTTTTATAATTTGGATTTGTATATATGAATGCAGAGTGTGATACCAGTTTGGCAACAAATTGAGTATTTTAAAGAGTATAGAAGCAGAATTGCAGGATTTGTGGGAGAAGAAGAAGCCACCACCATAATCAGAAATGCAATATTTTTCATTACAATAGGCACAAATGACTTCATTGTCAACTACTTCACACGCCCAACTCGTCCACTTCAGTTCACTGTTCAAGAGTATACTGATTTCTTCTTGAATACATACACTGTTTATATCAAGGCATGGTTTTAACTTGATGCTAAAAATTCACAACACAATCAAATCCAGAAATTGTTAACTGTTATTGTCTCTACTCTTTGAATTTTGCAGTTTCCATGCATATTTGCAATGTATTCTGATTTATGGGTCTGAATTGTGCAGGAATTATACAATCTGGGTGCCACTAGATTTGCTTTAATTAATGTTCCCCCATTGGGTTGTCTACCAAGAGAGAGGACACTTACAAGCTCTTCGAACAGAGGAGCATGTGATAAAGAGATAAACCAGGCTGCAGATGGGTTCAATTCAGGATTAAATGCCATGATTGATGCACTCAAATCTGATTTTCCTAGGCTTCAAATTACTTCTCTGGATTATAACAATCTGATTTCTGAGGTCATTGCAAATCCTAGCAAATATGGTATTTTACATTCTCATGATTAATCACAATACAAATATCATTATGCCTACATGTTTTACTATATTAATTTATGACGGGGCTAAGTTCCAGATAGAATGTACCATTGACTAAATTTGAAAAATTCGAAAGCACCATAGATTTTAACGAAATTTTTAGCATATGTTTTTCATGATCTACATATTTTGTAGTCAAAAACCACAAAAAAATTGTCAAAGACTTGCTGTGTTTTCGTGAAGACAAATAAAAAAACAGTTTAACTTTTTTTTTTGTCTTTGGTACATTCTGTCTGAAACTTAGCCAACATCATTAATTTATAGGTAGAATTATCTCTAATCTTGTAATGGTATGTTACATGGCAGGATTGGAGGTGGTTGCAAGGGGTTGTTGTGGGACGGGCACCTCTGAAACTTCCTTCCAATGCAATGAATCGAGTCCCTTCACATGCCCTGATGCTTCCAAATATCTCTTCTTTGATCCTGTCCACCTTACTCAGAAGGCATATGAGATCATTTCTAATACATTTTTAACCAGAGATGTTCCCCGACTTCTTTAAACTTTGCTCATAGTTTTATTTGCAATTGCATATTATATGATGCAATGGAAATTAGTCTTTCTTTCTGGACTTGTATACACATTATTATTACAACGGAATAAGTGTCATGTCTAAACATCATAGAGCTTCTAATTTCTTTTAAGGTATAGTTAGGTAGGGTCATTTTGAATGATTTTTGAGGAATAAGTCTAAGGTCAGAGATATATCATGATATATAGTGGCCTGATGTTGCCAACATTGTTTGGCAAGGTTACTAAGCCAATGCTTCTAAATTATAAAAAAAAAATTACTATGGAGATATCTTGTGGCTTTGTTTATAGTTGACAAATGTTAATAAGAAAATAGAATAAATTAATTAGTTGATTGTTTTATTTTTGTTTTTTGAAGTATACAATTTAGCAAGATGAATGATGTGTTGTGTATAATAATTCAAATATAATTTGTATATAACAAAAAACAGTAGTAATTAAGGGTGACTATTATATTTAGTAATTTAATTGGTTCTTTTAGAATTATTGTTTTAGATATCATATTTCTATTTAGATTAGAACATTATGAATAAATACACAACTAAACTAGAAGTCGTCGTTTGCATAATCATTATACATGGAGGGATTTAGCTCAATAAAATGACTAAAGACCTACCCCACTTTCACCTTTAGAAAATTTGACCATTAATTTGAATAGTGTATTCAAAGAATGTATCATTATCCTTAGTAATTAAACTACAATACCTCAAATAATATTTAATATTTATGTAAAAGGAAAAAGAAAATAGGTACCCATAATTATTGAGTTTCTAGGGTTTTCCACAAGATTTTCAAGGAAAAGGAAAATATAAAGATTGAGTTTCTTTTTATTTTAAAACTTGGAAGTGTTTATTATTGGTATGAATTTATTGATTTTGTTCAAAATTGATAAGTTAGTTGTATAATTAAATGTGTTGATATTAATTAGCAGCAAAAACTAGGGTGTTGACGCTCACAAAACCACTACCTGGGGGCATACAAACATAGCACACTAATAATAGAAAAACATCAAAAGCAACTTAGAATAGAGCTATAAAAGAAGGTAAGAATAGGTCATAGCGAGACAACCTATAAACATCAAAGTTACCGCTACAGTACAAAGCAGTAACGTTAAAATAGGAAAAACCAAAATCCTACTCCTACAGCTGAGACCATAATGCAATAAATAAAATCCCAAGAAGATAAGTAGCTTAATAAACAAGTAATCCACAAAAACCCCAACAGGGTAGGGGGTCGCAGCCCTAGCCAACCATGAATTAAGCATCATGGGAGGGTCTAATGTCGCAGCCTGATTGGTGTAGCAAATGTGTCCAATCTTTAGTAAGGAATTTGAAAAAATCCTTATAATTACCTTTGTCCTACCCATTGTCACCAAGCATCTTGGGTTCTAGTAGGCATAGAGAAGTTGTAGAGTTGTGCATCACCCTGAGGCTAAATCTGGAAATACTTCCCCATTTTCTTTCCACTTCACTCAACCTATGCTTTAGACCATCAACCTCCATCTATAAGTTAGCCAAATATGAGGTATAAGTTGCAATGGAGCTAGCCAGGATTATATTTTCCTCATTCAATGCTTTACATGACCCATCCTAGATCAATAGGCCCCTTCTTCACTCTATCAAAAGTGTGTGTTAAGCTATTGGAGGTAGATTTGTTCAAACTACCAATAGTGTCAGCCTCCAAAACTTCACACTCCATAGTCTTGGTCTTCTCACTCTCCTTTACAAGTTTTTGATTCGTCTGCTGAGTGTTATCCTCTAAGTCATAATCAACCAGGATCTTTTACCTTTCTTACTAGACCTAGTTGCCAATCTATTTGATCTACGAGGGATGTTATACTCCTCCACTTCCTCATCCTCTCATTGTTTACCTCCTACACAAAGAGTTTAGTTTTCTTAGTGAGGCATGAAGGAATTTTTCCTTTCTTTTTGGAGGTGGACAATGTGAGATCTTTACCTTTTGAGCAAGTATCATGAGTAGGAGTATCAGGGTTTGAAATATTCAGGGCGCTAGGACAAGAGATAATTTTAAGGGATCCTAGGTGCCTAATACGCTTCTTTTTTGTTTGGCCTGACAAATCAATGATGCTATCAAGCAAGGGGGTTGTGAAATAAGGGCCTCATAAACAATAATTGGTTTGGCAGGGAAAAGGGCCAAATGGAAGTGGTAAATCCTAAAAATAAGACCCTGATGCAAGGGAATTGGTTTTTTACCTTTAGAATGGGCACTTTCCTTAGCATCAAACACAAAAATCTCTAGATAATTTAATAGGAAAAAAGGAAACAAGATGATATTGTGGTTTCTGAAATGGTTAATGAGAGGCTTTTGATAAAAGTAATTGACTTTAACCACCCTTCCAGTGTAAAATATTTCATGAGCATCAAAAAAACTTGGTCCTGGAAGGTGGTGGAAGTTGAACTCTGTATAATTAAATGTAGCCTATTTGAATTATTTTAATGTTTATCTAATTAAATGGTTATTGATTAGAATGTTTTGTTCACAAAATCCTATTAATTATTGATTTCTATGAAGTAGAAAGATGAAATAATAAGACATGAACTTGGAGTCCAAAAATATTTACTTGAATCCATATAACTCTAGCTTCAAATCTAAACTAAAAATAGGTCAATAATTTGTGCACCTTTAATATCTTTGTAAAAAAAATTCTAACAACAAAGAAAGATAGTGAAGGATGAAAAAAGTGCTCCTATGCTCTACAACTTCCGGTCCAACAAATCTTAAACTTCAATCCTGTGCATGGTCACAAACACTAGGGAGGGATTTTCCCCTCAATATCTTGACCCTCCTCCCATTGTTAGAGAAGTGCCCTTTGGGTCCCCTGCTCTAGATTTTGCACTTTTGCATGGGGGTTCTGTGGAATCTATGATGGTTATGATTGGGGTTTCTAGGGATTCAACGAGAATTCATGATGAAGGGAAAGACAAAGTGATTCCCCAAAACTAACTGGAAAGGATCCCTAGTTAATGGGACCCATAGGAATAATGCCATAAATATTATATTATAATATGTTAGAATGGAGGAAGGAACAAAAATCTGATTACCATATATTGTTGTAGATAGAATCGTTTCATCTACGAACAATACATTGGTTGGTAAGATTTTCTCCTTCATACCAACTATTGACATGGTCCGAAGATGGGTGGAATCTAGATGGAAATTGAAGAGTAGTATCTCTACCAGTGCTATGTTGTGAAGCCTTTTCTTGTTTAAATTCACTACAGAGGAAGACCTAATAAATATTATATTAGCTTTGTGGGTATATGGAAGGCATTACTTCACTCTATGTAGATGGAAACTAGATTTTGATCCTCTGACTGATCTCAACAAAATGACCTTATTTTGGGTTCAAATGCTTGGACTCCCAGTTGAATTATTGGATAATAAAATTTTCAGGTGGGTGGGAAACTCATTTGTGTACAACATGTCTTTGTATATTGTTACTCAAGTAAAATCCAAGTTAGTTTCTTCTCATTTTTGTGTAAATGTTAAAGACTCTTCCAAACTTTATTACTTTACAATCCAAATGGGGAAAATGGATGCAAGCCCTAGTTTATGAGAATGGAACTATCTACTATCAAAGGTGTTCTAGGATGGGTCATGTAATAACTGATTGCAAAGCTACTGCAACTAAGGAACCCAAGTTGAAAGATAAATTATCCTCACCTTTGCATTGTCTAGAGGATTAGTTGGTAGTTGGGGATCCCTCAGGGATTGAGGATTATCCCTTCATAGATGGTCTACTGGAGCCTATAAAATTGCCTAGAAAAATCTTTATATTAAAACTTGGATTAGCTCAGAACTTTTAAAATGACTCTAAATGAGGATAGAATGCTCCCAAGGATGAGCACCTTAAAGGAAGGAGAAAATTTTCCTACTCCTAATATTGGAAAGCATCATCCTAAAATGGATGATCGTCCCCCCTCTTCTCATATTTTTGAGAAGGAAGTGCAAAAAGTAGATAGACAAATGAAGGAAGAACTAATGAAGAATCCAATTGTCAACTAGGGCTTTAGTCCTATTAGGTCTATTAAAATTTCAGCTTCAATGGAGCTCCTCTGGCATCTTTCTACAAGTTTTTAAGGCTTGGTTCTTAAACCCTACAAGCCGTCCTTAAACCCTTGGTTCATTTTAGTCAAAAAACCCTAAGTCCCATATTGCATTGCTTATAAAATGGCATTACTTTTTTTATCACTTAAGTCATTTTTACACCATGGGTTTTAAATTCATCGGTAGGGCCATCTCATCTCCTAAGTTGTATTTCCTAGTGGGGCCCTTTTTAAATATTTCCTAAAGTCCTAGAGCCCGCGGTGACTTTTATTCCTTAACACATCTGTCGAGTAGGTCCCTTTTCATCTAACGGTTGGCGCGATCCCTTGATTGCAAGATACAACTACTTTATCCTTCAAGGAATCGTGTTGTGTTGCCGTGTTTCCTTCTCAGATGATGGCGGGCCCTTTTCCTTCAAGGTCTGCGGTGATGATCTAGATCTGTCAGATTTCATTTGATCCAACGGTCGGTGTTATTCTGCAATCAACAGATGTACGTCAATTAAACCATCATGGAAACGCGACCAAGCGCCACGTGGAGAGTGGTCAGCGCTAAAGGGCATAACCATTGAGTGGTTTAGCTTTGATTGTGTGGCTGGCACTATCCTATGAAGTGGAGATGATCGTTGAATATCCATTGAGGCATCATGTCTGAGTGTCATCTGTCCATTTTGAGATTATGAGGTCAGCATGCTCTAAATTCATCAAAAGGATTTTACATGGTTGGATTTTCTTTCATCACACGGTGCGTGTGTTTCCAGCATCAAGACCTGCATGGAGGATAATCTTCAAGGGTTCACGACAGGCTGACACATGGACATGGTCAGCGTGTTCACAAAATATAAAGCACGATCATATCTGTTTGATTTGATGGCTTTCATTATGCCTTGATGTGAAGATACATGGAGATTAGTCTTCAAGGCTTCATGATTTTGCGCCATGTAGTAGTTGGTGAGACCGGGTTATGACTGTGGTTAAGTTAATATTCTGAAAGATCAAGGAAGATCTAACGGTGCATGTAAAGCCTCAAAGGGAAGATGATCAATTTTATTCATCAAGGCATCACGCCTACATGCAACATCGTGTCTCATATTTTGGTCAGCGTTGAAAGTAATGTTAATAAGTGATAAAATCTTTTTGATCGTGTGGCTAGAATTATCCCATAAGGCACAAATATGAAGGATGTTATCCATTGTGGGTTCATGAGAGGTGGACATGTGGAAAGGTGGCAGAGCTAAAGGAGGTTAATATGCGGTTAGGTTTGTCTTGATCGTGTGGTGGGCGTAAAGCCTTGAAGTAAAGGTGATCAAAGAAAACTAATTGATGCATCACGTCGTGGTGCCACCTGTCTTGATCTGACCGTGTGTCTGAGTTTTCAATGGAGACAAAGGTATGGCAGGTTTGACTTCATCAAACAACCAGAAATTTTCGTAAAATAGTAGATGCATGATGGATATTCTTTGCGGGTTTACAACTTAGTGACATGTGTCCAAATTAGATCTTGGCTTGCAAATATATTAAAAGAAGATCAACGGCTATATTTTAAAGTGCAAAAAGGTTTGAATATGGGTTGTTGATGATGGATTATGTGCCACCTATAGCCGTTAAAATCATATTTTCAAATATTTCAATTTTTTCTGAGGGTTTCCAAGCCATGGTGTCGTGTTTCAAGTTGCAGAGAAGTAGTTAGATCAGTCTGATTTCTTGGATTACATTTATGTGGGATGATATAAAGGATAAAGTCTGATAGCTCAAAATACTTTCTTGTGGAATTTATGTTGTGAAGTGATGCTTAGGGTTCCTGATTAGATTTGAAAATCTTATGTAACTCTTAGACGATGCCCTGTCTCCTCTGCATTAATGTTGTATTTTCATCCCGAGTTCAATGGCGACTGTAGATCAGATGGTACACAAAATAGAGTGAAGAAGAAAGGGTTTCAACTTGATGGAAGAATAGTTTGGTGGTTGGATGTGTTATTATTTTGTAACTTATTTATTGGAGCTAACCCTAAATGATCTGAGGTTTGTTACAGTCCATGTTTTCTATAAAGGGATTTCCAAGATCATTTAGTAAGGGCTGGAGAATTGGGAAAGTACATGAAGGTATTAGACTTCATACTTGTTTCTAGTCAGGGATATAGAAATTTTTTTTTTAGACTGTATCAGGATAGAACATAAAGTTTTATGATCTTTTGCATATTATTGAATGGTGTATAATTTCCTTAGTCAAATTGATACAGAGACTTGATTCATCATACTTAATATAAGATTTCTTAGATTTAAGTCTCTCCTTTGTGTTTATCTTTTGAGTTGAGTTTTTTTTACTCATTTCATAGAATTTTTTTATGCATATGTTGTTAGTCTTTAGCTTTGATCTAGGATCAAATTAAAATTCTTTGGATATGACATGGGATCATTTGGTTGTCTACATAAATATATTGTAAGAATTGTATGGTTTGGGTTACTTGTGTTTATGGTTATGAGTATTTTCCATTAGTTTGGTTTTAGTTTTCAGTATTTCCATTGAGATATTTCCCAATGGATAAGGCACTGATCAAGAACTAGTATATTCTATAGTGACATATTTCTGATTGAGTTTGGCTATATTCTGCAAAGTTTACATCAAAACCATTTCCAAGTTCTTTATATCTTGTGGTTGTTGGTTATATGTCATGCATGGTAATGGGGAGTCAATGAATGCGTGGTTAATATTTAGTACTTTCTTACCATTATTTGTTGTTTAAAATCTAGATTTATAAGGATTTGTAAAGAGTTTTATGTTGAGCTGGATTAGGTGCACCTGCATTGATTTTGTAGTGCCAGAAGTGTAGAGGGCAGTATTGTCCCTATAGTTGGTCCAGTTACCTTATGATAATCCTATATTTGGAACTAACCATTCTTCAAAATCAATCTAAGGTATATTGGTATCTTTCAAAGCATAAACAATTTTAAACACCAACAAAATGGTGACTCTATTGGGAAATATGTAGTATATTGTCATAAATGACTAGTAAATTAATCATTGAAAGTATAAAGTTACTCTTGTTTAGCCCCTTGTTGTTATCCTTTGTCTTGAGAGTTTCCTTATTTGTAGTATCCATATAGGTTAGTGTTGTATTTTCCCAACTTGTTTTAGGTGGCGACTTTGAGAAATCTCTGCAATAGTGTTCAGTAACAAATATGATTTTTATACACACTTTCTCAATATGAGTAACATAAATACTAGGTCTTGGGTGAGAAGACATCTTTAAGACAAATTGGAAGATGGACATCCAACTACATCTAAAGCTGGTTAGCTAAGGAAAAGAATGACTAACAAAATTATCCCTCAAAATGAAAGACAAGAGGAGAACACTAGAGTAGAATAGCCAATCCAAAGCAGCCATGAAGGAAATGCATCAGAATATTAAGAGGTTGTGGACTTGGGATTGGGTACATATGGAGATTACAATTCTCCTTATGAGAGAGAGGAAGAGGTATCTGACACCACCCTCTCAGACTCTAAATGTTCCTCTGAAGAACTTGATGAAGAGGAGAGACTTATCAAAAGGCAGTTGGCCATCATAGAACAAAACAAAAAAGAGAGGGCCAATAAAAAATACAAGATAAGATCAGAGATGAAAAATTAAGAAGGTGATTGCTAAGTCACCAGGAAACAAGTCATATTGAATAACCTAAGAAGGATGAAGAGGATCTTGTCACCCATCAAAATATTGATGCTCAAAACCCTAAAGATAAGAGAAAGAAGAAGTTGAAAGGAGTTGAAATAAATGAACCTAAGAGTCACAAAGTTCCAGTGGGTCAAATGTCTAAATTGGACACTGATCTTGAGAATGCTAGAATGGAGAAAGAAATTATAGCTAAAGATGTGGAGAAAGAAGAATTGAAAGTTGATGCTTTAGATATGACAAAGAAGGTTGATTTAATCAGGAAATCTAGTAATAGGCCTTCTCATGCTGGTGTTCAGGTAGATGCAACAAAAAAAGCCAAGGAATCTACTTCTTAGACTAGTAATCCATTTCAAAGGAGACCGACCCATGCAGAAGGAAAAAACAATTTATTTTCTTGGTATACCTGGTTATCCTAATGCAGTTCCAAATGAAATTAGAGATAGACTTCCCAAATTTGTTGTAAATAATGTCAGCATTTAAATAAGTTTATTGATACGATGGACGACTACGAGATTTTACATAAGGATGTATTGATAAAAAACTTTGTTTAGTATCTAGTTAAGGATTCTAGGGATTGGTTTAGAGGGTTACCTTATGATTCTGTGGGGTCTCTGGATGAACTAAAGGATTGCTTTAAGGAGCAATATAGTGACAAGAAAAATGAGGGATTCATGTTGAATGAGTTCAATAATAGCAAGAAGAATCCAAATGAGGATGTTGTTGAATTCAACATAAGATTTCAAAGGGTCATGCATAAACTTTTTCAAGTTATGAGGCTTGATGATAAGGTTTGTCTTG
>MU211639.1:0-10451 GCA_018584345.1 Thuja plicata
AACAAACTTGACTTCTCCTTCTTCTTCAAATAGTGATTTCTTAGGATCCTCTTGCTTTTGAGTTCTGGATCTACAGAACCTTGAGATGTGTCCTGCCTTTCCACATGTGTGACAAATGATAGGAGGTTTGATGTTCTTGTTCATCATGCTACACTGCTTTGCTGTGTGTCCATTGTAGTTACATATCTGACGTGTAATGTTCTAAAAATTTATTTGATGTTGATTTCTCTGCTTGTTTTGATTCATTCTTCTCTGATTCTGCTGTGACTGATTTCTTTGATTTGTTCTGCAATGTATACCCCTATGACCAAACCTATTATAGGAGAAACAATAACCATTGAAAGGTCTTACCTCTTTGCAATCTCTTTCCAAATGACCATGTTTGTTACATGCATAACAAGTTATGTTAACTTGCTTGATTTTTCCTTTAGGTGGATCTACAATACTTTCAACTTTCTTTTCTTCTAAAGGTTCTTCATGTGCTTTCTTTCTTTCTTCTAATGAATTTAATTCAACTTGTGTTACACTATATCCAAGACCAGTAGTGTCACCTCTTAGCTTTTGTGCATTGACATGGGATTGAAGTGAATCAGAACTTGTGTGGAGTTTATCAATCTTATCCTTTACTTTTATTAATTCATATTCCAACTTCTTCTTTATGTTTTCCAATTCCAAGACTTTCATGTTTGCTATCAAAGAGTTCATCATCTAATTGTTTGCTTTCTTTGATCTTTTCTTCAATAGCGATTTGACTGTTTGTTAACTGTTCATCCAGATTTTCAATTTTATCTTTTAGAGTCATATTTTCTTCATTGAGCTTTTTGACCATTTTCCCTAAATCACTTGTCGAACAATCTTTCAAATCTTTTCTTAATTTCTTGATAAGCATTTGTGAGCCATCAACTTTTAGTCTAAGTTCTTCATTTTCTTTTTCATATCTATCAAGATCTTCAAGAGTTGCTTCAAAATTATTTTTCAAATGTTTTGCTTCTACTGAGTCCATGATCTCCTCAAGTGGTTAAACTTTCTTTTAGAGGACCAGAGCTCTGATACCAATTGTTAGAAATACTGAGAGGGGGGGGGGGGGGGAATCAGTGTTTGTCTATTAANAGAGGGGGGGGGGGGGTGAATCAGTGTTTGTCTATTAATTAATTTTCAGCAACTTAAACATAAATAAAACATACATTCAATGAAGCTTAACATAAGAACGTATAACACATGATATGATTATAGGGAAACCTTGATCAGAGGAAAACCCCGGTGGGAATTAGTACCCACAAATATTGTACTAGTATAAAGAACCTGTTAAAGTTCCTTTGCTCTGTTAGAAGCAGTCTTTACAATATGAGTACAATGACCTGGTTAAAGGTTTGACCCTGTTAGAAGTCTTTTAGAAAACCCTGTTAAAGGTATATGGCTCACTGCCTAGGCTCACTGCTCAATAGGATGAAGGCTAAAACCTTCTAAAAGTTGATATACACTATATCAAAAGTGAACTACTGTGATGACACTGTTGTCTGATTAGTTCCGTGTATGCATTGATGCTCTTACTCTCTTAAAGAGCTTTATCTTATACTGAATTCATCCTAATGCTCTTCTATATCTTTCTCATACATCATAATTGACACTTGTAACATAACTTTACATTACATACTTATATGTTCATACCCGAATAGGCGTGACTCAAAACAAGACTATAATCAGCCCTAAAACATAATAAACAACGCTTTCAAACAAGTCAGCTCAAGCGTGTTTACAACAATACTAATTACATCATTAAAAAAATATAATTAAAGACACTTAGCTGTTACATAAAAAAATAATTCACACTGATCAAAACACTAGTCGGCTTTCATGCTCTGTCTTTTGGACTGCTGGTCTACTGATCTATCTGTAACTTCTCCGTACGATCATTTCATACTATGTGCGTCTGGACATAGTATGTACACATGTCATAGAACATATATCTGAGTGCGCATACTGTGATTTGATCTCTCACACATGCACTAATGTGCTAATAGCTGAATATATTTGTCTGCCCCATTTCCATACTTAGTCATTTTATCTTCTAATTAGTTATCTTTGACAGAAACTTAGTATGACTTTGTTGCCATGATGAAAACACAAAATAAGTCATGCATCCTCTAGGAGTCAACTTGCCAACAATATCCACTTCAATCCTAATCATAATGCCAGTTTATACATAAAAAAACTTCACATAATCACAATCACTTACCTTAACGCCTCAACTCTCCAACAATAACCCTACAACTCAATTTCTTCTTTATTTTATAACAACTTTATCCAAGTCTGCCTTTTCCCTAAAAATTTTTACCCATCGACATAAAAATCAAATCTAATCATGCCAAAATGCATTTCTCAACTCAATAAAGTAAACACAACATTTACCAAGTCATAAAATAATCATTTACAAACATTAAATTGATTGGTTAGCTGATCTACCTAAACTCACTCTACCTGTCTCCTTTTCTTCCTGTCAGTGTTTCTTGAATCCTCAATAACTTCCCCAGTTCTTCAATCTAACTGATGTGGTCACAAATATAGTTAGATACACCTCTATAGATGATAAATTCATGATCACACACCTTAACTCAATCTCAAACTCCAAATCTTCTCTTTTGTATCTTGCATACTATCTTCTTCAGGTTGATTGAAAACTTAGTTGTAGACATCTTTTTGATAAGCTTGGTTTGATGATTCTCCATGATCGGTATACCCTAAACCGATATTTTTGTTGAGTCTTCTTTGTCCATTCAAAAAATCATCCATTCTTTTTGTACTCTCTTCAGCTTTCTTGATCATATCATTATGTTGTTGTTGAATCCTTGCTTCATGCTTTAGTTTCTTATATTCTTCTCTTAGTTAACCAATAGCTTCCAATTTTCCATTGAGTTCTATGTTCACTCGGTTGGCCTCATGACTCATAAGAACTATTTGATTGGTGATTTCAATGTGATTCTCAGTTAGTATCTATATTTCAGACTCTTTCTCTTGTAGCTTTTCAGTGATCTTCCTCCCGTCATCAATAGCTAACGTTCTTTCATGTTCAGCTTGTCTAGCATTACTCATAACATCAATAATTCTTACCATTTGTGTCTCTTGACCGATTTGTAGTACCTTTACTTGTTCAGTCAGATGTTTATTGATTTCATTCATACTTTAATGCTTCCTTCAAATGTGTCAAATGTATTTCCAAGTGCAGATCTTGATCACTCAAATAAATCAGGTATCTCTTCTTCATGATAGTTAGTTTCATTGTAGCAAGATGCCATGACTTTTCTTTTAGCCAATAATTATTTCATCTTGTTTCTTACTTCTTTGTATTTATCAAAGAAAATCTGTATCTCCAAATTTTGAGTCTCAATATTCTTATCAAGCTTATACCTTTCCATTGTATTATCTTTTCTCTCAAGTGATTAAAATTTTCCAAATAAGAGATCTAGCTTTGATACCAATTGTTGGAATAATGGAATGGTGTGTACTGAGAGGGGAGGGGTGAATCAATACCCTTAAAATTTTTATGGATTATCCTTAGTAATCCTTTCTTGCATTACCAAACATATTTATTTTCTACCTTATGCATGTAATATCAACACATAAATGTAATTGCATGTAAACAATCATAGAACCATAGTTACTCATGACACAAGAATTGGTAATGCAGAAAATCCCTGTTAAAAGGTAAAAAGTGTGGTGGGGATGAAACCCACAAAGCTTCACTATCTATAGAATGGAAGGTGTTGGTTAAGGATACAAGTGTGATCACTTCTGATGATCTTACCCTATTAGGAGTAACATGTTAGACCTGTTAAGTCTACTCGGTTAAGATATTTTAACAACACTGTTAAGTGTGCACTCAGTTAAGATATTTTAACAACACTGTTAAGTGTGCACTCAGTTAAGAGATTTATAATAAGACTGTTAAGTCCACCTTCTTAAAGGATTTCTTCTATTTGCTACAATTGTTAGAGAGTAGTCAGAAATACTTATGATCTAATGACTTGAAATCTTGAATTGCTGAATACAGATCCATTAAGTTCACAAGATATATGTATCACCTACTATGATTGATTAATACCTTTGTTCTTCTCGGTAGCCTTGAATCTAGTTCTTCATAACTGAGTTCTTCCTTTTGTGTCCTTTTGCATGAAACTCTCTGTCTGATCCATAGATGTCTACTGGGGCTATAGTCATCTTGTTCTAATTAATTATACATCTATATATACAAAGTTTTTGACCTAATTAGGTTTCACGCTTTACAAGAAAAACTCTATGATCAAAGGTTTACAACCTGACCTTGATCTCCTAGTTTGCATGTTTAAAATCAATTAGACTGATTAAAACAATTACTTATGCTTTACTTGATCCTCAAGAAATAGTTTTATAGCTAAGCACAAAGATATTTTTAAGACTGAAGTGCTTTAGCTAACATGTATCATAGATCCGCTATTCTTGGGAATAAAACTGTCTCTCAGTAGACTGGTGCTCAGTGATGTCTCTGTAGACATAATGCTCTTGGGTTACTCTGTAAACTATCTTTTGGTGATTGTGCTATTGGTGTTCACTGATATCGGTGATCATTATGCTTATACATTTTCAGTGACCTCTGTGCTTGAATATTTTGGTGACCTCTGCACTTGACTATTTCAGTGACCTCTGCACTTGACTATTTATTGTCACTCGATGATCATGCAACCGACGATTCAAAAACTATTTCCGTTTATACTAATGACAAACTTATGATCCTTTAGGATTATCAATGTCTTGATTAGTCTTTTGTATTTTCTTGTGATGTGGTTTGTTGAGTGGTGTGGGGCCTTGTGTTATCTACTAGATCGGGGGAGTGGGCCTCAGGGTTCCACACGGTTGGGTGACATATATTTTTCCATCAAGGCTGGTTGTTGGTTTGTGGTTTTAGTTTGTATATTTTTAGATAGCTTAAGAAACTTCCTGGAATCTTCATTGTATCTTTATACCAGCTTCTTGATAGATCATAATTATTGTAATTTATATCTGTGGAGTGGGAAAAGAGGAAAAATGCAAAAGGACTAGATTACTTCACCTTTTCACCACAGTGCACAATCAGAAGGAATACTTCTCCAATAGGATTAAGGGGTTACTCAAGCACTAAGTAGGGAAAATGGTCCTTCGTTAAGTATGTGATTGATACAATGGAAATGATGTAGGAATGAAACTAAGGTGATCAATAGAGAAGTTGCTGAAAACCTAAGAAAAATAGATTGATACAAACTGATAATGAGCATAAAAGTACAAAATGGAAACCAGGGCTCAGATTTGACCTGTGGGTGAAATTTGGGCTGAAAATGCAGGTGACAGGCCAAAAATCATCCTATACTTGGGGACAAATCTCCAATGACATTTTGTACCTGACATATCTGACTAAATTTTTTTGGGCCTTTTCTACTGTTTTCGATCTTCCTGATTCTGATCTGGTGGCTTTGTAACCTATTCCTATGCATAGAAAAATAGGGAAGTTGGGTGAAGGGGTTTACCTCAATCAAACCCCTATTTAGGAATCAACCTTGAAATAAAATGAAATAAAGGAAAGAATGTTTTCAAGTAACATAGGCTAGATCTAGTATGGAGCTGCAGATGGTTGAAGTTCAAATGTTGGAGGATCAGCTGGAAGCTGTTTAGTCTGGGTTGTTGGAAGTTTTTTTTGGCTTTTCATCTCTTGGTTTACTGTCTCTTTTGACAGTTAGTTGTTTCCTTGTCCTTTTTTGTTTATCTTTTGGTATTTTGTAAAGGGTTTCGGGGCCCCTTCAAAACCTGTTGTTACCTTAATAAAAAACATAGGCTAGATCTAGAAAATAAAGTACATCATACCTTGATAATGAAAATAATTGTTTGAATGTGATCAAATATGTTGATGTAGTAGATTTTGAATAAACACAAAAAAACCCAAAATAAAATCATGAAAGAAAAAACCTCATGTCATTGATTTTGTAATTCGCCACAATGCTTGATTGGGAGAAGAGAGAAAACTTGAAGGGAAGTGAATGTACGAGGATCTCCTTCCTTGATAAAAAGATCTATGGAATAAGAACACCTTGATTTCTTGGAAGAAGGATGCTAGAAGAAACTTTAATGCTTGAACTTGATAGTTTGATGGCTCTTGAACTTTATTTCTTGCACTTGATAGTTGCATTGCGATAATGGAATGCTCATAATAGAATATGGATGCACTTAACAATAGATCATGGATACAAAAATGAAGAGAGATAGGGGGTTATATACTCCTGGGCCCCATTTTATCATTTTTATCAATTTATCAAATTTTTGAATCAATGCTTTGGAACATTTTCAATTCAAATTAATTTCCTTGATCAAATTGTAATTTATTCAATTATTTCAATATTTCCTAAGGTTTGATCATTTTTATCTAATTAAAATATTTAATTTTCTTTTTAATTAAATAAGATTTATCTTATTTAATTAAAATATTTAATCTCCCTTTTAATTGTATAAAATTTATCTTATTTAATTAAAGTAAATTTCTCCCTTTTAATTAAATAAAATTCCTCTTATTTAATTAAATTAAATTTCCCCCATTTAATTAAATAAAATTCTTCTAATTTATTTAATTATAAAGAAAACCCCTCTTTTAATTAAATAAATAAAAATCCCCACTTAAAGCTCTTTTTTTGATGAAAAAGGAAGTAAATTAAATTAAATTAAATAAAATCTATTTTTCATCACATCTTCCTAAGTGGTGGATTTTTGCCTCTTAATCTCAACCATTGATCAATTCTTTTTGTCTCTTAATCTCAACCATTCACTTTCCTATATAAGGAAATCTCTCATTCTCATTTAGAGATCATCCACAATTATAGTATTGTTATGCTATAGGTTTGGAAAGCAATTTTGGAGGAGGATTTGAGCACTTGAGCTTGGATATTGAAACTTCTCTCTTCTTGTCTTTTTCTTGCATCCATGGCTATTCATGTAGATTAGATTCATGTTTATTTTTATAGATTAGATTTGCATATTTCCTTTCATAGATTAATCATACATTATTATCATTTAGATTAATTTCTTTTCATGCATTGTTATCATATAGAGTAGATCTCATTTTCATGCATTGAATCTCTCATTTCATGGTGTACTTGCATGGGCACAACTAGATCAATCTGAGGGCCTCCATCACACACCTTTGTACTCCATGACTAGAGAGCTATGAGCCGATATTTGAGGCCTTATTCTTGAGAAACCTTGGATGGAATGACCCATAGAAGTGTGTCAACATTTTAGCACACATTTTTGGCACCCATCGTGGGGCCTGATGCTCCTGATTTTCCTTCATTTTATTAGATTTTCTAATCTTTACATGGTTATTTTATTGAAGTTTTTCAAGCCTAACCCGTATGCAGATTTGCTTGGAGATCAAAACCCTAGATTTTCAAAGATTTGATCATATCTCCCCAATGGATTAGAGTTTTGGTCTAAAATTGTTTTTGCAAGTTGGAGACATATCAGAGAAGCTCCAGTAAAACATTTAGAATTTTCTGAGGTATTTGGAATTTTTTATAATTTTTCATAAAACCGTAATTTGTGGTGCAAATTAGTGATTTTTTTAGAAATTTTTTGCATTTTCAGAAAGGTCTTTAAATTCTACAGGGGGTGCATTCTTTGATTTTTAAATTTGGATGCAATATCATAGCTCATTTGGTCAATTTATGAAAACTAATCTATTTTGGAAAAATAGCTCCTTAGGGCACAAATGAAAAGATCTTTTTAAAATTTTGACATTTTGGGAAAGCTCTCTATTTTTTAATAGGGGTCTCTTTTTTGGTATTTAGGGTTTAGGATCCGAATTCATGGCATATAAGTCCAGTCTTGTTGACTAGGTCAAAAATCAAAATTAAAAAAAAGGGGCGTTTAATGATTAGCTTGCACTTATTTTTCACATGGTTCAATGCATGATGTGAGTTGTCATTTGGATTATTTTCTGGTTATTATTGCTCCTAACAATTGATTTTCAGATCTAACCCTATAGTTTGCATAAGTTGAATATATATTGCATATCTTATTTGCTTGTCTTGCTTGTTGGAGAGTTTGTGGGGATTGCTTGGACTTGCATGGATAAACAACAAAGTGCTTGTGTTGCTTTGGATCTGAGGTATTTTGTTGCATCTCTATAACATTTAGATTTTGGAAATAAAATGAACCTCTCATGTGTTTAGCTTGAGTGTTTCTTTCTTTCATATATCACATTTCCAATTGGTGCTCTAAAAATGGACCTAGATTTTCTTTCTTGCATATATGTTTCACATAGTAATTAGGCCCTATGAACACTATTTACGGAGATCTTGAGAGAGTGGGCTTCATTTTCTTGTTTTACATGTGAAACTCTTCTTGATGATAGATCCCCTTGTAGGTAGGGAAGGATTTGTTATTATCTCACTTGGTTTAGTCTTCAACTTTGATTGGTACTTTCTCTCTTGAGATTGGTGGTCATTGTTGTTGATTTTATCTTGGGTGAGGTGATTTCAAGTTAGTGGGTCAATTAACCTTGCTTGCTATGTTTTGGTGAGGTGAAGAGGCTAGAGGTTTATGCTCTTTTCCCTTTTGGGAGAATCATAAACTTGGAACCCTTGAATCCAAACCAAGTCCCCATGTGGTTCATATTGTGAGTCTTCCTTGTTAGAGAGGGTTAACCGTAGTAGACATTCCCTTTATTGGGTCAACCACATGGATGGAACCTCAAGAGGTAATAGCCATTTTCACCATGGTAGGAAAAACCACTATATAAATGTCCTTGTGGAAGAAATCTCCATGGGTGTAGTTTCTTTTTGGTTGTCAGATCTCCTCAGCAGCTGCTGATTGATTAAAATCTTGGACTGTGTCAAAACCTCGATGCGTCGGGATTGGATTTCACCCACTTGAGATTGCAAAAGTTGCAGAGTCAAGCCATTACTAAGAACCATAGTGCAACCAATTTTTTATTTTCTAGGACTATGTGTGTGATTGGAAAACATTTGAGAACATACACAAGTAGCATTCTTATGGAGTATAATTACTATGACACTATCTATGTTCATGTGCAAGGTTTCTTTGTCCCTTGCTCATTGTTTGAAGACATTGATTTCTTGAACTCCCTGATTGCTATCTTATGTGCTTAATTCATGATAAAATCTGTTAATACACCTAGTTGGCTATTTAAAATAATCAAAATCTGAGTTCTATGTCCTTTCCTTGCATGAGAAACCTCTTTCTTCATGCCGTTCTCTATGTTTCCTCGCGCGGATATCTGGGTATTCTCACGTGAAATATTTCCAATTTGCTATCTGTTCTATTTTCTCACACTGCTCTGTGCATTTCCTCACGTGGCTATCTACAAATCCTCACGTGAGACAACATTTCCTTGTGTGAAACTAGCTGCCAATGAAGTGTTTGCTGTCATTTTTGAGCCCGTTAGCTTGTTGTCCTATCATTTTTAATTTTCTGGGTTGATCCAGATTTGATTGGATTACTTACCTCGCTATTAGAAGCTTATTTTTCTTAGGATTCTTGTGGTTGATCTCTTGGATTAGTGATCTTTGATTTCACAAGTGACCTTGCTTAGCGCTTGGTGAGCTAGAAACCGTCCTTGATGAAAAGATAAACATTTAGATCCTTTGATATCCCATTGGAGAGTTTTGGTAGTCTCTTGTCCATCCACTTTCATACAATTTCAATCTCAATTTATATAATTTGGGTAAGACCATCCTCCTGATCCATATGTGCTAGGGTATTCACCCAAATTTATTGGGCACCTCTATGGCAGTGTTGGCTTATCCCTATTTGCAATTTTCTATCTTATCACCTCTTTTTGGTCAAGTCAATGCCTTTTCTATCCTAGTTTGGTACCAACGTCTCTTAGGGTAATCCTTTCAACTAGTACCTTTTCTTTCATGCTAGTTACAACAAGATATCAAGTAAATCAAGGAAAACAACCTCAAGTGGTTTTTAACCAATTACCCTTAGTACAAAATCGCCAAAGACATAAGGGGAAAGGACCCATATTTGATCAATCACCTAGGAATACTTTAGAAGTGTGGTTTGATTCCAAGATTCATCTTAGTGAGTTGGGTATCCCCTTATCATCTTCTCTCTCTTCTATGGATATGAGTTACATAATGACTCGAAGAGAGAGGGAAGCAATGGATAAATGTCATCATGATATGTTTGCAAAGAGTAGAGATGCTATTTCATTCAGTGGTTCCTCTCATAATAGTAGAGAGACCTCACCCCTTATTTCAAAAATATATTTGGATGCACACCAAAGGGCTGAGAGAGAGACAGGTAAGAGACATGCTTATGATGATGAGTTATCACAACATGAGAAACAAAGAGATGAAATTTTTGATGTTCATATCAATACAACTTACACCAACAACTTGTTTCAACATTCAAGACCAAGCTCACCT
>JAGRRI010014012.1:0-11670 GCA_018584345.1 Thuja plicata
AATGACTGCAATGTGGGTACGCAGTGAGAAGTTTGGAGTTGGCCTTTTGAAGACCCTGCATTCTCGTAGGGATTAGGGTTAACCAAATGAGCAACGCGCAGGTGAGTGGGTTAAGGAGACCAAGAAGGAAATTGCAAGGCCCTGTGTCCCCATAGGGAGATTCAACTATTTGAGCACAATGTGTGGGCGTGCGGGGTGTCAATAGAAGTGAATACAAAAGGAAAGGCTTGGCCTTGCATCCCCGTAGGGGCACTGGTTACGGGGCAGAAAATTTGCACCTAGTCATTGTCGTTTCCTATGTGTACAATGAATGGACCTATGTGTAAAGGCCGTGTCTATGCAGTACAATATTGCATCTTAGTAAACAAAATATGTTATTAATAAAATGTGTTAGCAACATGTGTGTTAGTCTATTGTATTAACCTGTGTTAGTAATTTGTAAACAACTACAATAGACTAACACACACTTGCTAACACATTTTGTTAACAACATATTTTGTTTACTAAGGTGCAAATATTGTAGTATTAAGTATTGTAGTTTATTTTTTCGTTCTTTTATTTTTCAATTAAGTTTTTTATTTTTTCATTCTTTTATTTTTTAATTAAGTTTCTATTTTATTTTTATTTCTATTTAAATTTAAATTTAAAGCAAATGCCCAATCTTGTCAAACACTTTTAACATATTTAAACACTATACGTTTAATTATTTATGTCAAAATTGAATTTACAATTTCTTACCCATTTGAAGCAAAAATAATTATTTATGTATATGTGTACTTCAATATTTTATTATTAGTTATATTAAGAAAAAATACGAAGAAATAATGTTCAAATAAAAATATATTACAAAACTTTGATCTTTTTAAAAAAAATGTTTAAGTTTTTTTACTCAAAAATAACGTGATATATACAAATAAAACTAAATAAAAACTTAATAAAAACATACAAAATAATTTCTAAATTAAAAAGTTTAAAAAACTTAATTGAAAAATAAAATAATGAAAAAACAATTTACAATACTTAATAGTACTGTAGACTGAAATCTGTCCACTCTGTGCATTGTACACATAGGGGGATGACACTGGCTGGGTGCAAATTCCCTGCCCCATAGCCAGTGCCCAAGGGTAAACTTGACATTGGAAAGTAATGTGTAGTCTTTTGGGGTGCTTTCTAGTGGGTACTTTCAACAAGGATTTCAAAGGGCATCACATCCCTACAAAGTGATCAGAGTTATGAAGAATGTGAGCCTGCGGGGAGTTGATGACAAGTTTGGCTAATGAGAAAATAGGGACCCTCCATCCCTATGGGGGTCATACATATTGAATGGATAATATGTGGGACTATGGGGTAAGGTATGATTACATTTGGTTTTATCATTTTCCTTCCACACTGGTGGTCAAAATCGGTCACACCATTGGATCTTGCTAGCATGGACTTATCAACAACCCTATTTCAAAATTCTAGGTGGCTACATTTTCCATTCCAAATGGTTTGACATTAATGTCGAATTGATAGGAGTACTTAAAGTCAAAGTGTGGGAGAATAATAGTTGCATTTCAAGTTATTTTTCCACATTTCTTTCTAGTTTCAAGAGAATTAGATATTAGTTGTCAAGAGCGAAGAAGAAGAGGGTTTGCGAATTGCAGAGCTAAGCATCTACTAAATTTTCACAGTATTCAAAGCGAGAAAGAACAGTAAGTGGGTCTCATCTATCTTAGTGCATTTTGAAAGAAACGGTTCATAATTTGCTAAGAAGCATTTAAAGGAAATTGTATAAGCCTTATATTATATTAGATTTGCATTTCCAAAATACCTAAGAAAGGACAAGGGGATAGGTTTTGAAGAGAGGAGGAATATGATGGTTTCTCTTGGTCTACTTATTTAGAATTCTTGCTTTGTTACAGGGTTCCAAATTCTTGGCCTCCACAGTGAGTTTCAAGTTGTGCTTAACTCCAGGAACTTCCAGTTTCAGTTGGTTCCAAATTAGGGATATAGCTTGTTGATTGTACTAGTTTTACTGAAGGTAGAATAAATTTTCATTGGTCTTGTGTAGCTTATTGAAAAAGCATTTGTCTGATTGCAAATTTGTGTGCAGTAGTGTGATTTTTCATACTTAATACAAAAGTTCAAGGTTCATATCTCTCCTTGGTGTCAATCTTGTGAAGTCTGAATTCTCTAATTATTTGCATAGGATTTACCTATGTATGTGTTATCATTCTTCAGTTCTAATCTAGGATTAGATTAAATAATGCTGTGGATGTGACATAGTTTCATCCGATTGTCTACAAGAGGATTTCTATAGGTAGTAATGAATTGGACTGAATTGTATTTATGGCTTAAAATCATTGACAATAGTTGATTACTGCATTTCTAAATTTGGTTAAAGGATATTGCCCATGGATAAAGCACTGGTTGGTGATTAGTATCTTCTGTAACTATGCATTTTTAGCTCAATCTTGGTTATATTCTACAATTTAAACATAAACTCCAACATATGTGAAGGTTTTATGTATTTTTGGTGTTGTACTAATCTCACAGTCCACTTCAAGGTCGATGTTCAATGGGTGATTAGCCAATCACCTAGTATCTCCTAGTTGTGTTGAAGCCATTGTGACATTTCTATTGATTGATGCCAACAAAGTATTGAAGGCATTGAAGGGTGTCCCCCCCTTGGTTTTGTAGAACCTAAAGTGTAGAAGGATGGATCCACATCCTTGTTAATTGGTCCTTTTCAGTCTTGGTTGAATACCGGGAGTTGGCTACTTTGTAAAATACATCAAAGGGTGAAAGGGTTGCTGTTCAATAATCACAGTGTAAAAAAGAACCAACACTGTTTAATGAGCTTACTCTCTGATTGTCCTTTGGATTTAGAGCTTCTTCCTCCATAACCACTTCTTTTTCCTCTGGTATCTCTTCCTCTACCTCTTCCTCTTGAAGTATTGGAGTCTTTTTTCTTCTTCAACTTATCCTCCACCTTGATAGCAATTTGGTGGCACTTCTGAACTGTATCTGGAGTCAAAAGACTCATCTCATCTTGAATGGTCCATTTGAGGCCATTAAGATACCTTTCTACTTTCACTTTCTCATCTTCTGCTATCCTTGACCTCATACAAGTCTTTGGAACTCTTCAGTGTATTAGTTAACATCTAGGTCCTTCTTCCTTAGACCTTGTCTTCTCTTATGGAGTTGGATTTCATAATCCTTGAGAATGTAAGCCTCTCTTACTTTTTCTACCATATCTCTTCGTGAAGCAATAGGCTTCTTCCCATCCTTATCTCTCTCATCTTGGATGAATTTCCACCAAGTGAGTGTAGATCCTCTCAACCTTGCTTTGGAAACCTTCACTTTTTGAGCCTTTGTGATTTCATCACACTCAAAATGGTTCTCTAGTCCTTATATCCAATCAAGGACTACCTCTGGTTCCATCTTTCCACTAAAAATGGGAACTCCTTCCAATGCTTTGCCACTCATAGCTTTCATAGGTTTCAAGAATGGTTCTTGTTCACTGACAGGGTCAGCTTTAGGGACTTCATCTTCAATGGCAAGGTCTTTTCCTTTCCCTTCAACCTTGTCTAACACTTTGTCTACCTTCACATCAACTTCATCAAATTTTTTCTCAAGTTGAGCCAACCTATCTCAGAGTATCCAATTCTCCTCCTCTTGTTCATCCACCTTATTTTCTAATTCAGCATTAGTCACCATTGTTGACTCTCCAATGTATTCCTCTGGTTGTAACATTAACCACAAGCCTGATCAAAGAGGCTCTGATACCAATCTGATAGAAGTAAACTCCAATGGTGTGCTTGCACAATACCACAAGACATGACTTCTCTTGTCCTAGTCTAGTTAGGATCCTAATCTTTTCTATAGGATCACTCTAGCCCCTAGGCACTGAGCCTAAGACTCTCCCTAACTCTTCTCTAAGAGTTCAACTATTGTGCTTCACCTTGAAGGACCTCCACCATCTATTTTGTCTCACCATGCTCCACATTGGTTCCCAGGCTTTCAATGCCAAATCCTTGAAATAAACACTAGACATGTTACAAGGGTCTTTTATATTCTCTAAATGTTTAATCCACATCCACTCAATCCAAATTTCATAGGTCTTTCACCCCAAGACAATCAAGTTTCAAATTCACACCTATTAGCCATATTCAGTGAGTTTATCAAGAATTTCTCTAAAAACTTGCACACGACCCCAAAAAATAATCAGGGATTCAGATACCCTTTTGGGAGAACTAAAGTATTTTTAAGGTCTAAGTTCCCCAATTTATCCGTACATCATTGTCCTAGAAAGTAGGGATTTTAGGCCTATTTTGGCTCTCTACAAGCAACTTACTAATTTCTCTACAAAAATATATCCAAATGGATTGGATAAGCTATGAAATCGACAATAGGGACCTATGGAACTCTAACAACACTAACTCCACTCTTGGTTCAGTTCCCCATCTCATACCCTTGTCTCTACAAATGGATTTATCCTCACCATACCTCTAATCAGACTATCCTAGCTCGCCTAGGGCATGGTCTTAAAAATAGCTAAACACCTTCCTTGACCTCCTACCTTTATATATAGAATGTATAGAGGCTCCCCTAAAAGATTTATCCAACCTTTGAATATTTCTATGGTTGAATCTCAAGTGGGAGCCATGAAAGTAAAAATAGTCAAAAAGACACTAGCAGACTACCTAGTTTACAATGATTTTCCTACAACTTGAAGATTAACTCAAAATAACTAACACTCTAAAAATAAAAGTCTTAGAACACTCTACAATACATGAATCCACAATTGGATCTTGATTTTCAATCCATGAATTCACCATTAACAAGAAAAATAGTAGATTGTGCACTGTATTTAGGGAATTCTCTTTTCTTGCTCACAAAAACTTCATTACAAAAAAACTCTCCCCTCGAGATTTGAGCCTTAGAGTGTCTTGAATACCATTCTCCACCATTCTAGGCCATTTGAAATCAATTCCCACTCCTACATTTGTGGGGATCCTATGTTGTTGATTTGCATGCAATATTTGCAATTTCTTGCAAATGTTGTCATGACAACTTTTGGCATCTTTTACATTTACTATGCCAACTAGAATATAGGGCCTCTATGCCATGTAGTTCAATGAACTAACCCTATTTAATGACCTCAAGGAATATTTTACATCCTTCATGGGTCTAGAACACATTTTGAACCTAAATCCCAACTTTAGACCAACTAGGTCTAAACTAACAAAAACAACTAACACTGACTATTTGGTGACCTAAGTACTAACACTAACTCACCTAGTCCACATGACCTACTAAGGACTCAAAGAAAACACACATCTCTGACTTGGCTAAGGTCAGATACAAGCCAAAAAATTCTAAGGCTTGAGGATTTCCTAGGGGTTCCTGCACTAGGTGAGGGGAAAGGGGTTCGATTGAAACCTCTTTCTATCGAAACCTCCTTTTCAAATTACTCCCCCAAAATTCATGAAAATTTTGTAGTTTTCTGGCCTTTTGAGCTCAATTTGAGGGATCAAATGAAACAATATTGACAAACCTAGATGCATGACATAAGTACTTGTAATGATCTTTCCAATGATTATGATTTTAATATATTTTGAGTTTATTATGCATATATTTTTTAGATTAATTAAATATAGTTTTCTCACCAAACATCGACCTCTATGTTCAACGCTTTTGGAAAGATAGTAAACAAGTGAATTTTCTTTATGAAAAATATCTATACACTAGGTATTGAAGTCCTCTTTCTATCAAAACAAAATTGAAATTGGACACATACACAAGAAGTTACAATTTAACAAATGAACGTATGTCAAAATAGTTAAGTCAACTTCAAACATAAATAAAATATGAAATACTGAGGATAAAGTCATGAAACCAACTCGAAGCATAAGATATGGATGTTACAAAACTAAATTCAAAAGAATCACATTTATATCTATTTTATAAAATAATTATGCATTTCCAAGTGGGTGTCACTCTTTAAAAATGTTGTCTACAACAAAAAACTAGTTTTTGAGGGAGATAGAAAATGGATTCGAATCCATTCCAAAAAAAATGAAAAAATATATTTAGAATCTACACAAAAAAATGTCAAAAGACTCTAATTTGTAGATCATCTTCAATTTTGAAACAATTTAGCAGAAATTGGTGTTTGAATGTGAAGTTTTTTTTAGAATGTACATTTTAGTGCCAAAGTTGGCAAAAAACTATAACCCACTATTGTGTTACAAGTGTGGTTGTCGTTGCACCAAAAGATAAACCTCCCAATGCTCGATACAACCACTAGACTTATAGAATTGATAGAAGGCTGTTAGTCCCTTATCATGAATCTTGAGTGGAGCATTGACCATTTCCCAACAATATCCCCATCAACATTACCCAAGTGGATTCAAACTTGTGACCAAAATTCGATACCACTTGTTACAAGTGTGGTTTTCATTTCACCAAAAGATTGACCTATCAATGCTCGATATAACCACTAGACTTATAGAATTGACAGGAGGCAGTTACTCCCTTGTCATGAATCTCGAACGGAGAGTTGACCATTTCCCAACATATTGTGTTGATATCCAAGTTATGTTGTCTATTAGTGTCACACACTTAGTCATAATCAAGGCAGGTTGGTCGGTCATTACTGCGACCAAGCCATCCCACGAAGGCCGAGCAATGTAAATGAATTGTATAGAATCCATCACCACACAGAATGTTGATGCAAAAAAGTAAATTGAGGAGCGAGCAGCAAATAAGTTTCAATACAAATTGATAGAAAAGATTAGCCAAGAAGTGGCATAAAATCAGGTAAACCTTTTAGAATTATCAGATAAATTAGATCCAATCATAACTAAAGCTATTTTCTTAATAAAAAAGCTATGCACTTTAGAGAAGTTTACTAAGGAAAACAATGATAAGATTGCAAAGATTGAATCTGATCTAATTGCAAGTGCAAAAAGTCTAACCACTAATGGAAATGCAATCAAATTGCATTATGAGAAGATCATTGAGATAAAATGGTTAAGAAAAGAAATTTGAGAAGCAGAGCCACAGTTCAAAGAGGAGGTTACCGACATTCAGTCCACTCTATTATCAAACCTCACACTTTTGCAGACTCACCTAAGTTCAACATGACAACTTATTGCCACCCCTGAGATGTCTATAATAGAAAACATCTATGACATGCATGCATGAATAAAATTAGAGAATATGGCCTTGAATGTCTCAAGGAGAAATGGGAGAAGATGGTGGAGGAAATGAAGTCCTCACACTCTCATATTTTTTATAATCTATAGGTATACACCTTTTCCCTTACTATCAAAAAAGGGGGAAAAGATAGTATAAATACATAGACGGGAAATGAATAGCAGAAAAGGAAAAGATAGTATAAAGACATAGTGTACATACACATATACTACACTATACCGACATATGCATAGGAGGAGTCATGAAATGACTAAGGTATATACAAGGTGTTCATACTATAAATTTTGGTAGTATTATGCACATATCTATTTTTTATACTAATGTCAAAGGGGGAGATTGATAAACATAAAGTTTTGCCATTAGTATGCAATAAGAAAACAAGTTGTTTAAACCATCGGTTACACTACACTGAAAGTCAGGGTTTCAGTTCAAACCAGAAATGCTAAGTAAAGGAGAAAACTGATGAAACAAAATTTGAGTGTTAACTAAAAGTGCGACCTGGTCATGATAAAGAGGAACCCGACAGGAGAAAACTGACAGAGGAACCCGATGAGTACAATATAGTGCAAACTAAGAGAATAGACAAAGAGCAACCCGATAGATAGTTCAACAAGGAACAATGAAAGACAGTCAAACTAACTTCTGAGAAAATTGAGCATCAGACACCAAAAGTTAGTTTACATCTTGGAAAAAATGGATCTGACTTCCACGCCAGATAAAACAATTGTATTATATTTATAGAGTTTTGTTTTGTTTTTAAACCATTACTTAAGGGACATGAAACATTATTGTAAATGTTTTAATCAGTCTAACAGATTAAAAACATGTAGACTAGGAGATCAAGATCAAGTTGTAAACCTTTGATCATAGAGTTCACATTGTTATACGTGAAACTTTATTAGGTCAATTCTATGTTATAAATAGATGATGTAATCATTCATAATATGGATGAGGATGAATGTATCCTATGAGCACATCTATGGATCAGACTAAGAGTTTCAAGAAGTAGAACAACAAAAGGTGAATCAGGTTATCAAGAACCAAGAACAAAGGTATTATTCAATCACATTAGGTGATATATTTATACATGTAATCTTGAATGGATCTGTAATTAGCAATAGTAGATTGAATACACTCAGGTCAATGAGTAATTTTATTACATTCTAACAAGTGAAGAAAAGTGTAAAAATCCTTTCAAGAAAGGTGGATTAAACAATCCAATTGTAAATCTGTTAACGGAGTGCACACTAAATAGTGTTTCGAAAGCTCTTAATAGAGTAGACTTCAATAGGTCTCCATAGATACTCCTAATATGGTAGATCATCAGAAGTGGTCAAAATTGTAAGCCTTAACTGACCCCTTCCAATTTGTAGATAGTGAAGTTTTTGTGGGTCTCATCCCCACCATAGTTTTTACCTTCTAACAGAGGTTTTCTGCATTATCATATCTTGTGTTATGTGTCAATTACTATCATGAATGTTTCTATGAATGTTCACATGTTTCATAAATCTTATGAATTGATATATCTTGCATAAAGATAGTATAGAATAGATGGTTGGCTATACAATTTATGACACATTGGATAAAGGTAAAGAAGAGATAAAAGTTTAAGAGGTATTGAATCACCCCTCCCCTCTCAGTACCACTTCCCATTATTTCCAGCAGTTACTACCGAGAAAGTTAGTGGTGGTTGAGTACTCAATAGCCATCAAGCAAAATGATTTCTAAGTTTCATATATAGTCAGTGTTGAGTGACAATTTTGACTGAGTATCAAAGTTTACATATGCCGAGTAAGACAATTTTTTTATAGGTGTTTGGAATGGCACCAAAACCTAGGTAAACCATTTTGGATGACTTCTATACATATCATTTAAAGATTGTTGAAGGCATTTAATGCATTAATTATGTGTTATTGCTAATATCATTAATCCCTATGCAAGCAATGCAACCAATTAAAAATAGGAATGCTTAAGCAGCAAAAGTGATGAATCTAGATTGTCGATCTTGATCTGGATGCTTCCTCAATTATGTATATTATAATGCTTCAAAAACTCAATCAGTGATGTGGATGTGAAGAGAAGAGATCGGGTGTGTATGTATGTGAAGTAGATTTTTGCATATCTGAAGCATAGACCAAGCAGAGTGACCAAGCAGAGCAGTGAGGGACAGAAATGAGATATATCAGATTTTGAGATCAATTAAGATTTGGAAAGAGGAGATCTGTTATCAGCATCTGAAGTGTAGATTGAAGGACCAGGTACTGATACATTCTAGCAAGTGAATCATGGTAAATCTCTTAATAAAGTGGTCCTAACAAGACTTTATAAATCTCTTAACAGAGTGCTTACTTAGTTGTAAGTTTAAATCCTTTAATCTAGGTATATTGTCTAAATTTGTAAGCTCTTAATAGGGTAGACCCCTCATAGGGTAGATCATCAGAAGTGATAAAACTTTGTATCCCTAACAGGCACACTTTGTTACTATAGTAGTGAAGATTTGTGGGTTTCATCCCCACCCCAGTTTTACCTTTCAAGGTTTCTGGGTTACCAAATCTCTTTGTTATGTGTTCATTATGGATGTGATTAGATGTTAGATCTATTACAATATTCAAGTAAATTCTTATGTTTATATGTTGAATCAGTTCATTTTAGAAGTATAAAAGTTTTATAGATCCTGATTCACCCCCCCCTCTCTCAGTATAATGTTTTCCCATATTACACTTCCAACATATTGTGGGTTCACCTTGAGACATATTTATTTAGAATCTAGATTCCTTTGATAGATTAATTGCATGTCTACTTGATAAAGTGGTGCTTGTGAATTTTTGACCTAATTTGACCACTTAGGATCCCTCATTCAAAAGTTTGATCTAGTTTGTACATCAATAAGGAATATAAAAAAGTGTGAAGATAGAAGAGTGAAAATTTTACATGGAGATAAAAAACAATCAAGAGATTATTTGGAGTTAATGAATAGAAAATATAAGGCTAAGAAAGATGAAAATATGAGATACAAGAAATTTTTGTTGGGGATTAAATCATGGAATACATTAGAAAGGAAATAGTTCTAGTGAGCACATATAACAAGATGAAGATGAGTAATTTGGTCCATGTAAGATTCACAAGTTTTATTCAATGAGTATCATGAAGTAGAGCTACAAGAATAAATTGATATATCACCTATATTCATCATTATAAATATTCTTTAATATCATGAAAGTTATTTGAGTGATACCACCTTATAACTTTTCTTACAAAAAAAAATATCACAACACTCACATAAGAAAATAGAGCAGATTCTGGACAAAATAATTATCTATGTAGCACTAGGATAAAGTATTATGAAGAGAAAGTTAAGTGGAATGGAAAGGTAGTAGAAGAATCAACAACTATATCAAAAATTGAGATGAAATGTTCTTTTATTTCTTGTAGAATTTGTAATGTGAGAGACTCACTTTTTAAATAACCCTAAATGTTTTAAGTAGGAGAACCCTAGGAAACCTACTATATTTCACCATAAAATATATGTTACTTGATATATTACCTATATTCAACATTTCAAATCTTGTTTAATATTATGAAAGCTATTTGAGTGATACCACCTTATAAGTTTCCTTAGAGGAACCAATATCACAACAATCACATAAGCTAATAGAACATATTTTAAACAAAAGAATTATCTATATAGCACTAGGAATGGAAGGCTAGTAGAAAACTCAACATATATATCACAAATTGAGATGAAGCTCCTTGGATTTCTTGTAGAATTTGTAATGTGAGGGGCTCATTTTTTAAATAAACCTAAATTTTTGAAGTAGGAGAACCCTGAAGTAGCCTACCATATTTCATCATAAAATTTCATTTCTCTTATAGTAGAGAAAAATAGTTCTATAATAGCTCATGGAAATCACATCATATCTAGATCTTAGGATTTTTTAATTTGAGTGAATAAAGTTATCATTGTTAGAATATTACATGTCAAAATTACTAGCATATAGCTCATTGAATGAGGTTTGCAAAAAAAAATCACGAAACATGAAATTAAAACCATCACATATAGATTTAGTATGGGACTCGAGGGATTCTCAATTCAAATTGCATTGGGAACTTCTTTATCAATCAATGTGTTTTCATCAACAATATTTGTTCAACCTATATATTGAGTAAAATATCAAGATATAGGATACATTCTTGTTGACATAGACCATTCCTAAATCTTGTAATTAATATATCACTATATATTTAATTAATTTAGAAGTATCTAGGAAGAGAGAAGGAGCCATGTTCTTCAAGTCTCTAGAGTAGGAAGATAGTAAGGAGGATAACAAGATTCATTGTCATGGACTGCATATGAGCTAATAATAATTCTGTGCTAGCCAATGAAACAATCTTGTATTTGCATGTTTAAGTACAATGAGTGTTGTGATATTCTATGATATTGGATCAATGAAAAGTTTAGATTAG
>MU211642.1:0-11597 GCA_018584345.1 Thuja plicata
CTCTCTGGTTTTATGTTTTTAAGTAGGACTGAAAATTTTGTTTTTGATAGAGGCAGAACTTTTAATGCCTGTGATAAACTGTTAATCTGCTATAAGCTTCGACTGGTGCCATTAATATGCTATTAATATGCTTCTAGTCCCCTGTTTCACGGGCCAGCACCCTCTTGCTACTTATTCTATCAAAAACATGTCAGGTTAGAAGAAAAAATGAGCCAATTAATGTTTGTGTGTGAGTGGCATATGAGATGGCACTCATTCATGAATGTTGGCTGGTTTGTTTGTGTTTGTTGTACTAACATGTTGATTTAATTCTAAAAAAGGTTTCTTAGATAGAAATACCAAGTCCCTTTCATTCAGATATGTGGTTTTTGAAAATAAGAACAACATACATCAAAATGATCATAAATAGTAAAAGGTTTCATGTTTAGAACAAGTCTCTTTAATACTATCCTTCACTTAGTGTGGATGCACATTTCCTTATTATATTGAATTGATCAAGTAGATATGTAGCATTGGAAGAATTGATTGTATGTTGTTTGTGTTTCATGCATTGCTTAGATCCAACTTGATTTGACACCATTTTCTCTCTCATGATGCAGGTGAAACCCTAAAGAGCTAGTGAAGATGAAGAAGCAGACTTGGAGACCTAAGACCTGACAGACAACCAACTAACAACACACACATGACAAGGCAATGCATGGGACCCCTACCCCATACTTCTATCATGCTTTCTATTCTGCAAATGTACTCTTTTTATTGACATGAAATATGAAATATGAAAGGACACTTGTACTACATTTAGTTCAAATGCACAATGTAATGATCAGTTATGAATTTGACATTTTGAAATGTGATCAATACTTAGATTGCAATAATTAAATATGATAATGAATGAAATAATGAAATGTTAATCAACAATACCTGAAGGATAGTGTTAATTAGACCCCTAAAAATGCAATCTTTTCTTATTTGTGTTCATCTTGATGTATGCTGTAATTTTGGGTAACAATTTTGGTGACCTCTGCTTGATTAAGCACTCCATTGGTGCATTTAAAATGATTGTGGGATTCATTACAAGGAAATCACCACTCATAATCAGCAGAAAGATTATTTTGGCTAGGAACAATATCCCTAGCAGTATTAAGAGGTCTATAAGCCTTTGGTTCCAATTTTGCCTATTGGTATTGCTATTTCCTTGGTATTGCTGCTTATTACCTTGGTAGATGGGCTGATTAGGCTGTTGGGATGAAGAACTACCAAAGTGGTTTTGAGTATGGGATATTGGATTCCCTTGAGCTTGCTGCCTTCTAAGGTTTTCCAACTCATTTTTGAAGGTTTGGTATACGCTCTCAATCTTTTGTTGGCTTTCTTCTATGCTTTGTAACTCATTGGAAGGAACAACAGGCATTAGCTCTTTACTTTTATAGGATGGTAATGGAGCTAGAGGCGGGTTAATCAATGGCATATTGGATTGGATACTAGGAAAGAAAGGCATATGTGGCCTAGGAGCTATCTTCCCTACCTGAATGAGGCTATTCTTTGCCCTAATTGCAATCTCAAAATCTTGAGGTAAATAATTTCCCCCTCAAACATTGGATCATCACTGAAATATCACTATTCAGGCTTTTAAGGAAATATAAAAAAATGCATATTCAGCAGAGGCTCTTACCATGGTAGGGATCCTATTCCAAGTCTTTTGAAATCGGAGATTGAAATCACTTATCTCTTCATGTGGAGTTCTTTTAATAGTAGTCAGTTGTTCCACCAAAGAAAGATTGTCAGATTTATCTTCAACAAATTAAGACAATTCCTCACCTAGTGCATCCCATGTAGCAATTGATCCAACTCAGAGAGTTCGGGACCATTCCAATTCTTTTCCCTTCAATGATGTAGCTAGTAGCCTTAAAGCTACATCCTCCTTCGTCATATGATGCACATTGCAAAGAGAAGAAACATCTCTGATGTGCTCAATGGCTGTTGTTTGTCCTCCCGTGAATGATGTAAATCCTTTCAATGTTGTGTATGTTGTCATGATTTGTAATCCTCAAAGGAATTCCTTGATCAAATGGCACAAAAGGCAATCTTGTAGCCATTGTTGATTCTTTTGCAGCAAAATTTGTAACTACTGTTGGTTCTTCTTCAGTAGGTTGTTCAAGAACAACTTGAAATTGGAGTGTTGGAGGGCTCTCTGAAGATTCTTGATCCGAATTTGGTAAATCAGTGTAGTAAGTGGGAGGAGCTGAACTTCTCTCAGATATTATTTTTCTCAGTCTTCCTGACTTCCTACCCCTTGCTACAGGTTGGAAGGAGAGCTCTTTTGGACCTCTAGGATCTCTATGCAAAGTTCTTCCTCTCCTGGTATGTGATAACTGCAAATACTCAAAATCTTTTCCACTCCTTGTTTGAATTATATTCCTCTATCACAAGGAGTCCCACCGTGCAAAAATGTGCAAGCTTGTTGGTATTTTTTGTTTGCAAGATGAATTCAGGCTTCTTTATGGCTATTTTTTTGTACATGACTGAACTCCATTTATTGTCTTTAAAGCATGACAATACTGTTATAAGCACAAAACATGTCTCTCTCTGTCAAGACCGAACTTTATCTTCATTGTCTGAGAAACACATAAAGTTTTTCCTTTTCCAGCATGATTATAATGTTATAAAAACAACATTTTGTATCACTGGTGAAACCGTGAGCATATTTTAACAAAATGAAAATATTACATGTTGAAACACTCTGAGAATGTAGTTCCTCTTAGTGTAAAAAAAATACACTATTATTCAATCACATATCAGATACCACCCATGGGGTTCGAGCATGGGCTCGTGACTCCCATGGGCAATACTCATAACATGAACCTTATTTAAACATGCATATCCAATAAGAAAGACTGTATACCCTGTATGCATGATGCATATAGCATTTCAATACACCAGAATAAGATCTACTTGCTCTATTACCCTGCATAGAATCATTACTTTGAAATTTACATTAAGGGCATGGATACTGTACTCTCTTGAAGTCATGAATCACCAGAGTATTATTGAGTTATTTAGCTGACGAATACACCCTATTTTTCTTTCTCAAAATACAGTTGTCTTTCTGTGAATTCTTACTCCATGAAAGCACATAAACATACTGTTCCTTCAATTCTTGCTCACTATTTTTTTAGAATAGCTCATATGCAACTTGTCAATTCTGTTATGTATCCCTATTCTTTGCAAACCCAACTCTTTTTTAAGCATAGACATCAACACTTCATATCATGAAACTAATGAAACATGATTGATCACTAGGCATGCATTTCCCACAATTGATCTCAAATAGCTTCAATTCATATGTCTTTTCTGCATTTGCATACTTACTGTAACAACATTACTTCCACTTCTCTTTGCATGATGATAGTGAACATTTTATCCTTCTTTTCTGCATATTCCTTCCTAAGACCCTTCATTTCCCATGTGTCTCCTGTAGCAACATTGACTCTTTTTATGCATCTGCATCTTTTCCCCCTCCATGAACATGAGCTGTAACCTCTTGTGATGCATACAACCTGCTTGTGTGTAATGCCTTATGTGAATTTAGAGCACAAGCTCGTGACTCCCATGCATTTCTTTTTTCATCTGCATTATAGTTACTTGTTCACCTATTACACACATATCACCAATCAACCTATTAGGTTAGCACACAAAATGAGCCAATTGATGTTTGTGTGTGAGTGTCATATGAGATGACACTCATTCATGAATTTTGGTTGGTTTGTTTGTGTTTGCTGAGCTAACATGTTGATTTAATTCTAAAAAAGGTTTCTTAGATAGAAATACCAAGTCCCTTTCATTTAGATATGTGGTTTTTGAAAATAAGAACAACATACATCAAAATGATCATAAATAGTAAAAGGTTTCATGTTTAGAACGAGTCCTTTTAATACTATCCTTCATGTAGCGTGGATGCACATTTCCTTATTATATTGAATTGATTAGGTATATATGCAGCATTCGAAGAATTGATTGTATGATGTTTGTGTTTCATGCATTGCTTAGATCCAACTGGATCTAACACCATTTTCTCTCTCATGATGCAGGTGAAACCCTAAAGACCTAGTGAAGATGAAGAAGCGGACTTGGAGACCTAAGACCTGACAGACAACTAGCTGACAACCAACACACAACAAGGAAATGCATGGGACCCCTACTCCATACTTCTATCATTCTTTCTATTTTGCAAATGTACTATTTTGATTGACATGAAATATGAAATATGAAAGGACACTTGTACTACATTCAACTCAAATGCACAATGTAATGATCAGTTATGAATTTGACATTTTGAAATGTGATCAATACTTAGAGTACAATAATGAAATCTGATAATGAATGCAATAATGAAATGTTAATCAACAATACTTGAAGGATAGTGTTAATTAGACCCCTAAAAATGCAAGATTTTCTTATTTGTGTTCATCTTGATGTATGCTATAATTTTTGGTAACAATTATGATCACGTAAGAAATTATATAGATGAAAAGTTTATGTTTTTCACTTTATCTTCTTATGTTGCACTCTCTACAAAGTCTTCATTTAGTAGCGTGACTATAAATTTTGGTATTATGTTAATATCGTAGTAGGATCTAGGTATCATACTTTTAGTTTAATAATAATTATGTAAGAAATTATAGATATTAAAAGTTCATGCTTACACTTTATTCTCTTGTGTTGGACTCACTATAATGTTCTCATTTAGTAGGTACACTTTTGCTTATTTATTACCAATTTGAGATTCACCCCAAAACCTACATATTGTATGTATGAAGAGACCCACTTTCATATTTAGGCATCTTCTCTTTGTCATTCATAGTCTTTTTATTTTTTTAAAGATGCTACTGTATTATGATTTTGTCCTCTAAACTAGGGAAGACATGGTTTCTCCCCACACCCAAAATCAACTTTTCCCACCCAAATATTAACTTGTTATAATTTTGAGATCCATACCAAAACCTACATCTTGTATCTATGATGAGGCCTACTTCATATTTAGGCATGTTGTCTTTCCAATTCCTAATCTTTTCTATTGTTTTAAAGATGCTAGTGCATTGTGATTTTTTCCTCTAAACTAGGGTAGACATGTTTGTCCTCCATATTCAAAATCAACTTTTTTCCACTTGAAATCCATTTGTTTATTAAAACTTTGATATCCATACCAAAATGTATATATTGTATCTATGATAAGGCCCCCTTTCACATCTATACATCTTCTATTTCTTATTCCTAATATTTTCTATTTCCTTAAAGATGCTAGTATATTATGCAAGTTTTCCTCTAGACTAGGATAGACATGCCTATCATCCACATTCAAAATCACCTTTTTATACTCAAAGTGCATTTCGCTTACATATCAAAACCCCAATCTAGCTTCAATGGTCAAAAGGGGTTGAGTGTACACATTAAAAAAAGGATTTTAATTGGAAAATGATAAGAAGGAGATAACACTTAGCACATGTACATGAGCACTTAGGCCCCATTTGTTTCACGGAATTGGGAGTGACACTTCCCGGTTTTGGGAGTGACACTTCTCGTTTTTGCAAATCTGCTGTTTGTTTCCCTAAATTGCAATTCTGGATTCGTCAAGCAAAACTGGGTTTAGACACTAAAATGAGTGGCATCATCTTCCCACTAAGGCCCCGTTTGTTTCACGGAATTGGAATTGAGTCAAAACCTTATTATCACAAAATTAGGTTTTGAAATCCCGATTTTGCATCTTGGGGAATTGGAATTTGACTCAAAACCTTATTATCGCAAAACTAGGGTATGATTTCTAATTCCACCTATTTAGTGGGAAGATGATGCCACTCATTTTAGTGTCTAAACCCGGTTTTGTTTGACGAATCCGAAATTGCAATTTAGGGAAACAAACAGCGGATTTGCAAAAATGAGAAGTGTCACTCCCAAAATTGGGAAGTGTCACTCCCAATTCCGTGAAACAAATGGGGCCTAAATACGTGGAATTAGAAATCATACCCTGGTTTTGCGATAATAAGCTTTTGAGTCAAATTCCAATTCCCCAAGATGCAAAACCGGGATTTCAAAACCTGATTTTGTGATAATAAGGTTTTGACTCAATTCCAATTCCGCGAAACAAACGGGGCCTTAGGGAATTAAAGAGAGAACACATACATATATAAGCAATTAAAATCTCATTCAACATATCTTCCATAAGAGACAACCATTGTTGTAATATCAGACACTATCTAACACATATCATGTACTGTGGAATTAACCTAGGAATTCGACTAGGGCGGATCTCTAAATGTGTCACATTTATTGAAAGTACCATATATGTCCAAAAATGTATGAGCCAACATTTTAAGTTTTGCAAAAATCCAATAACTAATCTTGATCATTAGGACTATGTTGTTAGCTAAACCAATAAAATGTTTTCTAATGTACACCACAATCTCTCCTAAATCTTTGGTTTTGCTGCTACTTTTTTAATACCCTTCATTTTTTTAATAGATTTATAGATGGAAGCACAATAGCCACTTTTTAGTATTATTGGGTCATTAAAATCAATATTTTTAAGTTCTCAATACAATGTGACAGTTTTATCAAATAAAAGGGAATTAAAAGGACAATGCAAACTAATGAGTTGTAGATCTTTTCATGGATATTGAATTTATATTTTTTTAATAACTTTTTAAGCAAACCACCTTTTATCATTTTTATTATTTTGTATTGATTGAAATTTTATTACGATAAATAAAATTTAGTATGTATAAGTGTTTCCAAAATTTCCTAGGATTAGGTAAGTAACTCTAATATCTAGTGCATAGTTATGTTATGATATTTTTACCAAATATTTAATTTATTATTAATTTTTCAATCCACATGAATATAAATTTTAGGCATATATTTCACCTCATGTTTTTCTCTTAGCATATATATGGAAAATAATTTTGCATTGAACAAGAACGTCCATGAATGGTGTAGTTCTTTTTGTAGACTTTCATAATATAGATTTTTATTTTCATAATACCTCGAATATAGGTCATTCTTTTGTTGTAGTGTACTAATGTTGGTTATAAAATTAAATAAATAGTACATATTCTACTTTTTGGAAAGATAACTTTAAGAGTTATATTCCCTTAAAAAAATGTCATCAAATTACTTTGCGTGACCTCCTAAAAAATGACAAATTTCTCTTAACAATATTTTGATAATTTGATAACAGAAGGAAACTTTGTTGAGGATTCAAGAATGGGGGATCAATATAGACTCCCTAGGATTAGATCAAATTTGTCCACCTCATAGAAAACCTCAAATAATTTTTACAACTCACAATTAATTTTAGGTAAAATTCAAGGGTTTCAAAATTGTGACACTATTATGCTTTAGCCCTACTTAGATTTTTTTTTTTTTATAATTTTTAATAGTTATAAAATTATAATTATGATTGAAATAATATTTTTGGTGATTAAAATTAAATTATAGTGGTTAGAAACTCATATGGAGATTTGGAAGGTGTTGAATAGTTGAAAAGAAATGGTTTTGCATGATTCAAAATTGGAAAAAAAAATCCAAATACCAAAACTAATGGGATTTTTATTCAAATCTATTGAAAATGACTCTTTTAAAGCATTACTTGACCCTATGTATTGGTTTTCATTCTTATTCAATTTGGAAAATATCATTTATCATTACTTTATAGTAGAAATTTTTGAGAAGGGTAGGCTAGACTCTTTTAGAATTCCATTGTCTCATTAGCTCATTGTTGTTTTCTTTAATTTATCATAATTTACATCTTTAATCTATGCCCTTTCCTAGCCTTCAGAATTACCAATGGTTAATGATCAATTAATTACAAATATTCAAATGGTAGAGAGTTGATTTTGGGGAAAATCATTCTCAAATGCTCAAATAGAGTAGAGATATCATTTGTTAAAATGTTTAATTTTTGTTGTCATAACTTTTCACATAGTTAAATTATGTATTATTGGCTAGTTAATAATTGTATATGCAACTATTGTAGGGTTGTTTTTTAATCAATTGTGATAGGTATTATATATAATAATTATTTCCACTTGAAACCCATTTGTTTATTACAACTTTGAGATCTATACAAAATACACATCTTATTTATTTTCAATTTCTTTTTATAAAATATTTAATTTATTATTAATTCAGTCCACAAAAATAGAAATTTTAGACCTATACTTTATCTCATCCATTTCTCTTATCATATATATTGAAAATAATTCTACATTGAACAAGAATATCAATGCATTGTGTAGTTCATTTTTTTATACTTCCTTAATATACATTGTTATTTCAATAATACAGATTTGGAAAGTCCTCAATAATTGAAAAGAAATGGTTTTGCATGATTCAAAATTGTAAAAAAGCCAAATACCAAAACTAGTGGAAATTTTATTATAGTTTATTGAAAATGACTCTCTTGAAGCATCTCTTGACCCTATGTGTTGGTTTTCATTTTCGTTCCTTAAAATAAATCTCATTTATCATTACTTTTTTTATGGAAAATTTTGAGAAGAGTAATCCAAAGTATTTTAAAGCTCCATTGTGACATTAGCCCATTTTTTTTTTCCTTAATTTATCATCATTTAAACCTTTAATCCATGCCCTTTCCCATCCTTCAAACTAATCAATGATTAATTTATTAGAAATATTCAAATTGTAGAGTTGATTTGGGGTATAATTATTCTCAAATGCTCAAATAGGTAGTGATATCCCCTATTTTTATTTGTAAGTAATTAGTAATTGATTCTAGGATTATCATAATATATCTAAAGATATTTATATTAAAAATAATTTAATTTCTAATTATGTTGTCTCCTTATACCTTATTTTTTTGGAGTAGAAAACTATGAAGGCAAGATTTAAAACTTTCACAAAAGTATCAAGCATAAAAAAATTAGCAGACAAAAATATCATAAATTATGTGTCTATACAATGATTCTATGCTAGTATAAATAGAGGTATTACCAAGCTGGTTAGCTTATCACTTTTCTAGAATTGACCTATTAATATTTAACTTAAAGTTTACTTATACATTTGATGTAGGGTACTCCCTTTACTAACCCAAACACATGGAACACAATAGGGAAATAAAGAGAAAAATGCAAGAACAAAACAATAGAAAGAAGAGAAACACTTGATTTCTATTATCTTCAGTAAAATGACATTACAATTTTCAGATATATAAAATACTACAACCACATGGGCATTTTCATTACAATAATCCGCAAGATAGAGCCTCAAAATACCCTTTCAAAATTGAGCCAAAAGCCCACCTTAATCGCTATGTATGAAGTACCAATAACCACTTTAGAATATTCTAATAAGTGAAACTTTCCCATTTTGACACCCAGGGTTCAATTTCCCGCCTAGGTGATTTTATGTCTCTTCCATTTTGTATGGAAACTTGAGTCTTGATGGTACAACTTCTGGAAGCCATAACTTTGGAACCATGGACCTGATTTTCTATTATAACCACTTTTCAAAAACCTATTAAAGCGATCTATAGATTGGGTCTCTGAAGCATCATTATTGATGAGTTTTGACCCCTTTTGGAGCTTTTAAGTCCATCAAAATTGATCAAAGTTTTTCATACCACCCTGCCAAAATTGAAAAATTTAATATCTTCAAAACCAGACTTGCTCTTGCCATGAAATTTAATCGGCATGTTTATTTACCCAAAATGAACCTCTAGGGAATTAATTGGAATAATATTTTCTGAAAAAAAAATGCTTACTAAAAATAGTGAACTTGCTAAAATAGTAACCCTTCCCAAATTAGCCCTTATTGAAAAACTAGACAATTTTTTTGGGTGATGCAAGATTTTTCTTACACCCTGGATGCTCCTACAAAAACCTTTCATGATTTTTTCAGACTTCATAGTATAATTACATGTGTCCTAATCATTTGAGATACCTATTGCATGCATTCTTCTCACTTACACACATGTTAAGTGAGCTTGCGAGTATTAAACCTTTGAAGAGGTAGTTAGAGTTTTTTTAAAAAAAATTTCCTTATCACTTCATCTTCGTTTCCTATATATGAAAGGATTATATGTAAAGTATATATTATCTTCATCCATATAATATCTATTATTAATGTTTATTATTTCACTAGCTAGTTTTTTTTTCTTTTAGATTCTTCACTTACACCATCACACTCCTTGTAAATATTGGATAAAGAGGAAGCGTGAAGGTGAAGTAGAAAGACTAAGAAATCCTCAGAGAAATGTGACACATGTAGAAAAATTGGGACAAGTTCTAGAATATGTATAATTTCTATGAGGTGATATAACTAAAACACTAAATGAACCTAAGTAGTGTGAATAAGACTACTAGGTATAGGAATTAGATAAAGGATATAGATGAATATAAATATATTTATAAAATTATTTTTCACACAAACAATACCCCTTTATTGATAATTATAGAGTAAGTTAATAAAATATGATTCTTGAAAATAATGGAGGTATTGGATTACTCATATTTATCATATTTATCACAAATAGAGTAAAATAGAAAATCTAGTGGCAGAAAAACTTCTTTGCAAAGAATATGTTCTCTATGGCTCATGACAAATCACTAGGTCTTGATGGTCTCATATCTCTCTTCTACCAAAAATGTTGGGGTTTCATTGCTTGAAATTTTACAAGTCCTAGAGGAGTCAAGGAAAAGTGAGTTAACTCTGAAGTGCTTCAATGTGACAAAAACATAAATTCTACCAAAAACAAAAAAAAAACCCCAAAATATTTGCTCAATTTAGACCTATTTCACTTTGTAACACAATATACAAGATCATCACTAAATTTATTTATCTCAGACTTCAGCATCTCATTCTGAAAATTATTTCTCCTAAATATTAGATTCCTCTTTGGATCAATCTCTCTCAAGGTTGCATAACATTATTTGGCTTATTATTTCCAAATGTGAGATGTATTTTATTTAAATACTGCTGATTCATGAGCTTATGGAGTTGAGCAAATAAATCCAACACTTTGGACTAGACAATGGAGAATTGCATCTTTCTAGTTTCCAATAACCAATAGAGAACCTTTTGGGATAAATCAAAGACATAAGATTAGGAAAAAATTAGAAGAAAATCTATGGTGAACTTTCGTGGAATAGAAATGATTTTGGGTACTTAAATCCCATAATAATGAGTTAAAAACATGGGATGTCCTTATTTTTTGCCAAAATTACATTTAAAAATAATAATAATTTAAGCCTTGATAGGTCTCATTTGAAGGAATTAATTGAAGAGGGCTAGGTCAAACCCTCTTAGATAAAAATATATTGAATAGAACTCCTCTAGTCTTAATGTATACCTGTAATGGACTCTCCTTTGCACCTATCAAAATGCAAACAAAAAAAAACTTTTACTTTACCTTTTGAGGTTTTAAATGTATTCATTAAGAAGTTATAGTATGTAGTCCTTAGAAAATTTTCAAAAAGCATAATTTTAAATATATTTAATTGTATTAATATATATATTTTTGTTTCTCATGAAAGCGGGTTTTTATCAAACTTTAAGGTCTTTGTTTCAAAAATAAGGAAAAATAGGAATAT
>JAGRRI010014144.1:0-10301 GCA_018584345.1 Thuja plicata
TACCATATTGTGATATTCTTATTTTATAAGTGGTAGTAAGTGACTCTTCCTCTCCATATGTAACCGATAGACCCTTCATATTTCATTAAGATGTGTTAATGGTGACAGGGAGATACACAATATATTTTAAACGTTCATATTCAGCGATACACAATATATTTGAAATGTTCATATTCATAGTTGGCAGTTACTTCACTAAAAATAGCATACAAAGCACTCAGTTACAATGACGGAATGCCGCTTGCCGAATTTAATTTAATATTTATTTTTATTAAATTTGTCATTTGGATTTAAATGCCGCTTGCCATTTTGATTTAAATGCCGCTTGCCATTTGGCATTATTTAATTTTAATTTTAATTTTATTTATTTCGGTAATTTTAAATCCATTTTTTTTTGTTATTTTAAATTCATTTTTTAGGCATTTTTTTTTAAATGCCATTTGGCATTATGTGCAGATTGTAACTGTAGGAATTTGAAGCACTTCTTTTTTATGTACACGGAATATTCTTAAGAATATGCCCGTGCTGGGATTTGTGTTTGTGCTCCCATTGTAAGAATGCCTCTCGGCGTAACAATTGTTATAGACCGCTTTAGTTTATTCTTTTTGTTTTAGGCTAATGGCTATCAAGCTTCCATTCGTAGTAGTGATGGAGAATGTTTGGGTTTTAAAAGAATGTCTCATTGCAAAGGTAAGCCTGATTGGATCAATTTTTTTTATTTTTTTTTAAAGTACAATGCATGTAGCAGAGACATTAGTTTTCTTCTCATCATTGTTTATTTCTCATTTTGATTTTTGTAATTTTTCACCATAAATAAATACTATATTTGTATATATTTTTTTTTGAGTTTTCCTCAACCCCAAAATAGGAAGGTTCACAATCACAATATTGTTTTCCCTGCACAACCCACCCAAAGGAATAAGTAAGGATCTTTTTAACGAATCCTAAACTAGGCAATGAAACTTTTTAGTGTATAAACAAATTTATCCACTTTTCTACTTTATTCATGGTGTACATCTATCATAATATATTTTCAACACATTTTTTTAGTTTGTAATGAAAATTGTACTTCATTTATACATTTTGGTTTCTAAATAAGTTAAATCTCATTAATATCTAAAATATATACTTCTTGCACTTAGTGAACATAAATTAATATCTAAATTTTAGTCCATTTAAATTAAAATACATTTGTTATTTAGGAACCCCGCAAATGTTTTTGTCCTTCACAAGTCACAAGTCACTTCTCCTATTATTCAATAATCACTAATTTATGTGACTCATATTTACAGTACGAAATGAATGGATCTTTAGTATATCCTGATGTGCTAGTTTCCACTCTCAAGCGAATAGCTTAATTTAGAATGTTAAAAAATTGGCTTTCTATGCTAATAAGATATTTGAACACTACTACGAAAATGAATAACAAAATAATAAGTTGAATTAGAATTGATGTGACTATAGTACATTGAATGGGATGGGACTAGTTGATCATGGAAAAGACCCTATGGTTATGATTCCTAATGTTTAAGTTTAATATATATAGAAGCATGTGGAGTGAATTTTTGGTATACTCTTGATCCCTGCCTTCTTTTCTATATTATACACCAATTCAAATATATGGAACAATCTTAAAAAGGAGTAAAAGGACTATGGGTATTTATTTTAATGATTTTTGGGACTATTTTATTTATTTTAGGTGATTCTTGATAGAAATTTTTTTCTCTAGCAGATTGACTACAACTTTGAAATTTGAATTTGTGTTGTCCCTCGAAGCGTTGATGAATTAGGTAAGTGGGTGTTTTTTAGGCCCTTTAAAAACCCAATGATTTATCAAGTAATGATTATTTTGTAGTGAAATCTATTGGTTTTGAAAGAGAACTAATCACAAGAACATAACTTTTATAGTGTATTTTAACATTGCTTAGAAAATAAGGAGATATTTAATCATGCAATTGTAAATTAATATAAAAACCTATAAATTTTGTAGGAATTTTGAGGAACATAGTTATTTACCAAGTGATCCATATTTTACAATAAAATCTATTGGTTTTGAAAGAGAAAAACAATTGTAGGAACATAACCTTTTCGTAGTGTATTAGTATATTTCATAAAAAAGGGGAGATTTAAAACCATGCTATTGTTGACACTAAATTAAAATAAAATACTATATTTTTTGCAGCAACTAAGGGGAAACTATAACCGATCTCTATCTTTTAAATGCATACTATTACAATTAGTCTCTATCCTAATATACGCTAGGCATACTTGTCGTATTAAGCAAGCCCAACTTTACTGGAAAGTGAATGTTAGTTGTCATCCTAATATACGCTAGGCCTAGCAAATGCATTAACCAACAACTTTATCAAAACATCAATGGAAATGCATATCTGGGCGGCCCCAACAAAAATATTTCAATCAATCGATTTTTACATTGTGTAAAAAAATTATAAACATCATGTCCCCAAAAAAATCCATTCATTTATATTTAGGTTTCCATACTTTTAGACTATCAACATACCAATTACACCTCCTTTTAATGCAAGCACTAATTTAAGAATAAAACAATTCTCAAATAAATATAAAATTAATTTTCATTAAAAACCAATAAAATTAGAAATAATTTTTATGAATATTTAAGAAAGAATATGATATAAATAAAATAAAAACATTTATTAATAGCTGCTAGCATATATTTATGTAAAATAGGTCTACTAACATATTTTTTCTAATATAACACAATGAGGCTAGTCTTAATGAAGGACATATGTCAACCATACAAAGTAACTACTGTTTCTAAAGTAGTTTCGGTGGGATAGCTTGCCCGATTATCCGCTCCTCTCACCATCTGCCATTTCTCTTTGGTGAACTGTTGCGAGCAAACCATGCTTCATGAAAAGCGTGAGCCCATATTTGGGAAGCACAGGATGCTGATCAACAATCTTTATGGAATACCGAATAAGAATGGAAGCCGCAGCCCACTTCATCTGCCAGTACGCAAATTCTATGCCACTGCACCGCCGAGGTCCTCCGTTGAACACCAGAAGCTTGAAATCCGATTGCCTCACAAATTTACCATTCTTCATCCACCTTTCGGGCTTAAACTCCACGCAATCCTCGCCCCAAACGCTCTCCAGCCTGGCGGAAGAGTAAATGGAGTACAAAACCTGCGCGCCCTTCTCCACGGGCGTGCCATCGGGCAGAACATCGTCTTCCGCTGCCTGCAGGTAATCAATGGGAATAGGCGGGTACAGCCGGAGAGACTCCGTCACTGCTGCGTGCATGTATTCCATCCGCTTTACTTCTTCAAAGCTAAAACTAAACGGCTCCTCATCCTCCGCACTCTTCCTCTGATTCACAATCTCTCGGAGCTCTTCTAAAATCTGGGCTTCAACACGGGGATTCTTCGCTACGAGCCAGAAGAACCATGTGAGCCCCGCCATGATGGTGTCCTTGCCCGCTAAAATGAGGTTCACGAATAACTCGTGCACTCTTTGCTCCGAATAAAACCGCCCACTTTCCCCCTCGTGCCGAAAGAAGGCCGAGGCGATGTCAGCATCATGACAGCTCTCCCTGTTACCGCGAGATTGCCATGCTTGAATAGAGAAGCCGTAGATAAAGTCTCTGGCTTTCAGAAGCCGCCGCTCAGAGAAAACGCTAAAGAACCTCAAAACTTTCCAGCAAAACGGCGGCACGACCAGGCGAAACATGAGCGACTGTAAGGCCTCTTCGAAGGCTTCAATGAAGGGAAATCTGGGCAGACCCGGTTTGAGGCAATCAACTTCCACTCCTGCGCCGAACAGACACACGTTATAACATGCAAACCTGTGGACCACATCTTGCAGGTCGATGATGACAGCTTTCTGACAGGCGTCAGTGAAGACTGGAAGAAGATTTTTCTGCATGACGGCCGGAAGGGCGGCGGCCACAAAGTCGCGGAAGGCGGGCGAGGAGATCGCCTTGGCAACAGACACACTGAGACGCTTGAAAGTGTCCCCGTCTTGCACAACAATTGAATCGCCGAACATGTCGCGAAATGACTCTTTAAAAATCTCGCCTTTGCCGAAATTATAATACCTGGTTTTCAGTAGGTAATCTATGTTTGCAGGGTCGGCCGTAAATATCCGGCATTTCCAAGGGCCCGGGAGCCTGAATGTTCCGCCGTTGACGATAAACAGATGAGTTAGCCAGTCGTAAAGGTTGCCCAGGTGAAAAAGCAATGATGGAAGCACGCCAAGAAGCGGCCACACCATTGCTCCTCTGAATCTCGATTGCATCCGAGCCTTCAAAGCCCAAAATAGTGTGACGGTTATTATTCCTAGTCCTACACAGCGCAGTTGGAAAAACGTCATCTCATTCCCTGCAATTTCAGCCAGAATTGCCATTTCTTTAGCAGACCTAAACCATACCATAACTCTCCTTCCTCCCAGCACTTATTGTAATAAATTTTACGGGCCGCCCCATAACTCTGCTTCCTCCGACATAACTTCCTGACGTTCGAACTATTAATAATATTACACCTACCGACGGCTTTTTTGTTAAATTCAGTAAAAGCTCATCGTACACTCCTTCCTCTGAGAAACGTGTATGAATGGTATTAGAAATACATTCTCCGTGTCATTCAGCATATCTCTCATTTCTGTGAGGTACATGCCCGACGTTAGAACTATTATTAATGTTACACTCACTGGAAGGTGCTTCGATAAATTCAATAATAAAAGCAACCAAGTGATAATGAGTAATTCAATATCAAATTGTTTCTCCCACTAATTTCCTATACACGGAATTTGGACTGAAATGCTTACCCACCATTCTCGTAATTATGCTACCCAAAGTGGAAGGGGGGCTCTTGAAAAGCTCACACAGTTTGAATTCTATGTTTCCGAAGATTGATGACGAGCGTAATCATTCATAAATAATCTTATCGGCATTTAAAGCATACTCTAAATTTAAGGTGGGAGTTTTATTGAAGTGCGTCTAGAAGTAGAATAAACGTGTAAGAAAGGCTATCTCAAACAATGTTAAATATTAATGTTTGGAATGAGATAAAATGGTTATTTTTTTAATTTTTAAAGGTTTTTTAATATGAGTTTTCAGAGCATTATTTGTGTAAATATAATAATAAAATGAAAATCTAAGATCATGTGAAAATGATTGAAGAATAAGATTCGAACACAAAGATGATGCGATAACTAATATGAATAGGTTTTTATCAAATAGGAGATTGATGCACTCAAGTGTATTCTTTCAGTTTAAATAAGCCCACAATAACTATCAGGTACTCACCCATTTGTTTCAAATATAGAAGACTATAAACTACAAGAATCATTTAATACAAGAAGTGATGGAGAGGATGTGATCTCAATGAATGTCATCCAACTATATTGGTCAAATCATAATATTTGTCCACATAAGATGTATGAATCTATAAAGGCTTGGACATAATCTATAAATATTAGAATGTTGGAGTCCATAGCCTTAAGAAGTGACTTGAAGATAAAGAAGATCAAGCCTTTGAATATAGATTACCTTTTATAGAAGCTAAATAACTAATGGATATATTAGTAGGAGAAGGAGCATCAAGAGAATCCTTAATGTCATGACAACAATGAGAACCTACCAAATTTAATGAAGTTTATATTTTATATCGTCATTATTTGACAGCTTTCACAATTACCAGGGGGCATAAAACTATCTATAATAGAATCATTTATAAATGAAGAGTGGTATGGATCTCATTGCATCTAACAATTTTTTGTTCAAAAGCGTCAATTGGAACTTAATATGTTATGAAACACACAGTGTTAAAATTATCACTACTACCAATATAATACACGCATATGAACATTTATGTATCCTAGTGTTATCTTCAATTAGGTATGCATGGTTTAAGAACAATTCCATACATTTAAGGCAATATAAAGAATAAATTTTTAGATATTTTTATCATAGGAAGAAAAGTTTTGTCTATCTCAAGATGCCCAGTTTCTAAATCAAACCTTTGAACATCCTTTTCCAATAGATCCTATCCTATCTTCATAAGTTTCAAAAGGCTTTTATGTGTACTGTTGTCCAAAATTACTTCACTTTAATCTAAATTTTATCCTTGTATTTTAAGATAATTATATTCACCCTCATAGAGCCATTCTTCTTCCTATTGGAAAGACAAATTTGATTTCTTGTTGAAGAGCATAATGTAATAAAAATGGCAAGAAAATGAAGACATTGGGTTTATTTTAAATCTTTTTTTTATTACTCCTCCAATACTATTCAATAATTATTTAAGAAGGCACACAAAAAAGGATGAATTCAAAGTTTCAAAGTGTGACTTGAGGAGAAGAATACATGGAGGGAAAGAAAAGAGCCATATGGAATAATTTGGTTTGCATAGATATTTGACTAAGTTTTTTTTTTAAAAAGAAATGGTGAACATGGAAAGAGTGTGGGTTTCATACACATTATTTTTTGTTTACGTGGAAATAGTTATTCTTTAATTAGATGCGATCAAAGTGTATTAGTACTATTCAAGAAGTATTCTATAGGATTTTGTTAGTAGAAAATTCAGCAATTTCCTTTCCAAGATAATGATGTACACCCTTCTGTAAAAAAAAATTTAGGATTTGGGTATTCTACACAGATCAGGTCTTTGTTGTAATTGAAGTAGGTTGTGTTGTGTAGGTTATTAAGAATACAATGGTTTTGAATGGTCAATTCTACTTGATTTTCAAAGGGCATGAAAGGTTTAGGGTGATCAATTATGTGATGATTAAGCCTTATCTTGAGGTAGAAAATTAGTGGCTTGAGGATAAATCCTGTGATAGAAAGGGGGATTTAAGGAAGCTTGTGAATGAAGTGGAAACCTACATGAGCAATATTTTGAGATTTCCTAGTAGGTTTCATAAGGAATATTATGATGATATTGGGAAGGATTCATTTTTGGTTCCTTTTTCATTATTTGTTGTTTCATAATTGAGCCTTCAAAACCTTAAAGGTTAAAGGTAGTGGAGGACAGAGGAGTTTCTACTAGCTCAAGCTAGCTTCTTTCTTTGAGATGGTACTTGTATGAGAAGTGTTTTTGGATTTTATTTCATGTTCTCTTTTTACTTTCTTTGTTGATGCTGACAAATTTGAATAATGTGTGTTGTGAAGATTCAATTTGGAGACAGGTTTGGGTTTAGTGAAGAGCTTGAGTATGGATGGTTTCCTAGAGATTTAACAAGAAGGTGATCAAGAATTATCACCCTCCCTAGGGTCAAGAGACAATTTGGAGGAATTTTGGTTAAAATAATTTGACTTTTATGATTCAAGAATTTAGGGTTGAGAGCTCAAAGATTCATCTCGCAACAACACCTTGACGATGGTTGTGAGGTAACTTGGAGGAGTTCCACTTGATTTAGGATTTGGTTATTCAAGGAAATATTTCTCATAAATATGTACTCATTTATGTAATCATCAAGTTTTGTTGTGTAAGCCTTAAGGGGGTATCCCTAGGGCAAGTTGAATTTGATGCTAGAATAATAAGGGAATGTTAGCATAAATAATAATATATTACATAGTTATGTGGATTTTTTTTTATATAAGCAACAACAAGAGGGTGCTGACCCGAGGTATAGAAGTGAACTGACTAAATAGACTTAACAACATATTAAACCAATAAAATTAGCAGAATAAAACAAGTAAACCATCATCTACCTCTATCAAAAACAAAAAAATAGAAGCTAAACCAGTAGCGAGAGGTTTCCCACATATGAAATGTATCAAAGTCCATAAGCCAAAAAATAATATGAAGCCACATAGGGATATTAAACAAAATTAAAGTCTTAAGCTTAAAACTAAAATTAAAGGAATTGGCCCAAATATAGGGCTTGGGGTCCATAGTGTAACAACACCCCAACCTGCACTTCACCATCAGCTAGATCCTTTGTTGTCCCATAAGTGCTTTGACAGCAGTAGGTCCGCCCACTCCTCGTTGAGAAACTTGAAGAGTTCCTGGTTTCCTTCAACATATTCCTTCCCTGCAGAGGCCTTCTCATTCAACAAACAAAGGGTAGTGGAAGAGGCATTTATAACCTTGAGAGAAAATTTCCTGACATCCACCAGCCTCCTGTTTGTGTTGGCCAAGTCCTCATTCATTTTAGCCATCGTATTCTCTAGATTTACAATCTGGAACTTGATTTTTCCAACTAGACCAGTACCCATAACACTTTTAGGGTTTTTCCTCATAGTGTCAGGGGTGAAATATTCCTTTCCCACTTTAGCCATAGTGTCCTAGTTAGCATTCTTTTCCACTTCATGATCAGTACTCATCTGGCTATCCTCCCTGCTGGGAGACTCAACTGAGACATCCTCTTTATTGAATAACTCCTTCATAGAACATTTCCCTTTCTCCTTGGAAAGCCGAGAGGACCAGTGAGTAGTAGTGGGCTGGGGTCAGCATTCTAGGGGAACTCCAGGTTGATGTAAATTTTCTTGCATTTTTTGTAAGGCTGGGGAGAATCATCAAGGGTTAGGTCATGCTTGCTGCCTGCATGCGAAGCAGGGGTAGGGTGGGTTTCAGAAGAATTAGGGTTGGTAGTAGGGGTAGAGCCTCCAATAGAAATAGAAGGTGAGGGGATGCTCTGGTTGAGGGAGACTGAGGGCATCATATTTTGCTGGGAGATTTGGGTAATTTCCAAGATGGGCGAAGGGCATAGAGTACGGTGGAAGTGGTAAATTCTGAAGATAAGCCCCTAGTGGAGGTAAATAGGTTTTTTACCAAGAGAGATCACCTCATTCATAGAGACCATAATATTTTCCAAGGAATGCAGAAGATAAAAAGGCATGGAAATTAGCAGTTTATGCCTAAGATGGTTAAGAAAAGGGAAGTGGTAATTGTAGAACATACCTAACCGGTCCTCCAAGGTGAAATACTTCATAACCATCTTGCACATCTTTGGCCAGAACTCTGGAAGGTAAGCTATGCTATAACCACCATTTTTAGACACCAGTTTGTTGTCTTTGGAAAAAAATTGGTCGAACTCTATTTTAGCTTGGGTTTTGGTGGTTTTCTTCCACTTCCTACCTGTGGTGGCCATACCCATGGCTTTACCAATAACCTCCTCATTGATCTCAAATGTCATACCATTAATGGTGACCATTCTCTCGTTCCAGCTTTTGGCAAACTGTCGAGAAATCATTTCATCGTGCCCAGCCAAGCGTTTCATGAAGGGAAGAATCCCTCCTTCCTTACAGAAATACATGACCATTGGGTTTGAGGAGAACTCCTCCTTAATCTTGTCTAGTTCAATCCTATGACAATCCCCACCCATATTAGTAGAGTTTTTAGACACAGCCCACACCCAAGAATTTCACGCCCAACAAGAGAAAAAATCCTTCAAAGCACAATACCACCATAAACCATAGCACAAAAGAAAAGTAGAGAAGTTGTGTGAAATGGAAAAAATGAGGTAATAACTTGGCCTTAAACATCTGTCATTTCGGGTACAAAAACTGCAATAATAATTTAATTTAGGCACAAAAAATACAGCCAAGGACGCCACTGGGGTTAACATGTGGGAGAAGCACTGTAACCCGTAATCACCATCAAAGTAATCTTCATCGTATCTTTTATTAATCTCCTTAAATTGAAAATTTATCTGATGCCACTTAAAGACATAATGACACTTAATGGAGGGAGTGATGCAAGAAGGCCACGTCCACCGCCAAAAAGAATTGGGGAACCTACATTTGGATGTCGCGTGGAAATTCCAACTATGACAAACAACTAGGCTATAATAGATATTTCTTTGAGGTCCACCTTTTAGCACCCGAATCAGACTTTGATTTTTAAACATTTTGGTTGTTGTTGTTGTTGGCACTGCTCATTTCCCGTGTAATCAGGTCCTGAGTATTTTTGGGCAGCTGAATAGTAGCATGCCAACATCGTAAGCCAAACATCTGTAGACCTGTAGCCACCATGGAATCAGCAAGTGAATTCCCTTCCCTGTAAATGTGTTTTATGGTGGTCTCACTAAAGTGATCTAGTAGACCTCTTATATCTGACCAGGGATAACTTTAAGAAACCCCCTCCTAGGAAAAAGTGTAAAATCCTGGCGAATCGTACATTAATTTAGGGGAAATTTTTTAATGATGATGGCAAAGTTTTTTTTCAAATTAAGAAAAAAATATAAAGTTCTAGGCGATTTTGTCCCTCTCGAATGAAAATTCCATAAAATCCTGGCGAATTATTGTCTTGTGAAGGTAAAAAAAATATTTGTAGTGGCGAATTATAAATTAATGTGGGTAAAATATGTAATATATGA
>JAGRRI010014211.1:0-10263 GCA_018584345.1 Thuja plicata
GAGAGAGAGAGAGAGAGAGAGAGAGAGAGAGAGAGAGAGAGAGAGAGAGAGAGAGAGAGAGAGAGACCCAAATTACTCAATGAAACACACACACGGTGATGTGTGTGTGTGTGTGTGTGTGTGTGTGTGTGTGTGTGTTTAAGAATAGAATTATATGCTAATAATAATTTTGTTTATAATGTAACATAGGAGAAATGGATAATATTGATATTTTTTTTATGACCCACAAGGTTCCCTCTTCTCAACTCATTGAAGAGATTAAAAATGACTAAAATATTAATGAAATAAATATTGTTAGAAGATTGATTCCTCACTCAATAGTATAAGGTTCAAAGATGACCTTTCTCATAGCTACTCTTTTCTCAAAGAAAAAAAGTTTGAAGAAGAAAATAGTTATAACTACTCTATAAAGAGCATGAGAATGAATGTCATTGAAATTTTTTAAGTTTGAAATAGTTATATACGATTATTTTATGAACTGGTTTCTTTAAATTAGATTAAGGGATTTTAATCGAGATATATTGAATAAAAACAATTTTGGACAAGTTTTTGCAACTTTGATTTAACATGGAAGAAATTTCGAGCAGGAAACCACTTTCAAATCCCAAGCCTAGAAATAGCGATGCTACTACTGCAGGTGTAGTATCTGAGAATCCCACACCTAGCAATGGCGATGCTGCTATTGCAGGTGTAGTACTTGGTCAGGATCCTCAAAATAACAATGTTGTTGGAGGGATCTAGAAGAAAAATGAGGAAAAGGCATAGATTGACCAAACCAGGGTGAAGTCAACAAAGGCGGCTGTCCCTGAGAGTAATTTCTGTGAGGGTCCCCCAGATTCTGACGGGCCTCAACAGGGTAAAGAATCTCTCAAAGTAGGAGCATCAACTCCAAAGGGAAAGTGGTCTAGACTCTTTGGTATTAAACCAATAGGGAAATCCTCCTTTCCAATGGTCAATGTGAACTCAAACCCTACGAAAGGTGAATTTTCTATTTTTATTCCTAACCCCCTGATCGATCATTCCATTTCTTCTATTTTTATTCCTGACCCACTAATCGATCATTCCATTTCTACAATGACTAAAGGATTCTTCTCCTTTGAGTTATCTAATATGGAATATCTTTCAAATATCCTCTATGGTGGCCCTTAGATGTTGGGATGCTTCTCCCTTGCCTTGCGTAAATGGTCCCGAAATTTGATCCTCAACAACTCGGCTTTCTTTGTCTTGGCTCTGGTCTAGGTCATATTCCTAGGTCTCCCTCTGGAATATTGGCATGAAGATGTATTGGGAGGACTGGCTAGTTCCTTTGGAGACCTCCTCTCGATTGATCCAATGACAACAACCAAAATGAGAAGGGTGTATATCAGGGTTTGTGTTAACATCCTCCAAATGGCAGCTCTACTAAACACTATTGTAATTAACTTAAAACTTGGATCTTGGTCTCAAGAAGTTGAGTTTGAATCCCTCCCTTTTGTGTGCTTTTCTTGTAATAAATTGGGCCATAGGGAAAAAGAATGCCCCCTCAAGTTTCAGAAAGAGAAAACCATTCCCCCCAAGCAACCAAGGAAGATTTGGAAGGAGAAAACTCTGGGAAACCCTAAAGGGACCACCTTGATAGACTTAGTTCTCTTTTCAGTGAAAGGTTTAGACTGAAGTCTGAATGAATCAGACCAAGTGGCTACTAATCTAAGAAGTAGTGATGAGCCACCTTTATTGGAACCAACATAACCAACAGACTCCTTTGAAGAAGGAGAAATAGAAGGTGATCTAGAAGGTATGGAAACTCTTTGCATTGAGAAACCTCCTTCTCCTGTTGGTGTAATCATTGATATAGGTGTTAAATATGATTATAGAATCTTAAGCCCCCAAACTCCTAGGAGTAATAATAGGTGAGAAGATTCTCTTGAAGAATCTAACCCCTTTCAAGCATGTTCAGAAGACTTATGGATTGAGGTTTCTCACTGTAAGAAGAAACAAAGTAGCTTTATTTCTGGGATTCCCCTAGGAGGTGTTGTAACTAGAGCTATGAGAGTGGATGTGGGCACTCCCAAACCTCCTAGGGGAATACCCAAAAATGGATTCACTCGAGAATAGGAAAGTAGATAAAGTATAGCAGATGGGAAATTATATCCTGGAACATCAGGGTATTGAATAGCCCCCAGAAATAGGATGTTTTGATAAATCTAGTTAGGGATCAGAAGGAAAACATCATTCTTATATAGGAAACTAAAATGGCAAGAGAGAAAGTGGAAAATTTAAAAATGTTCAAAAACTGTGGTGCTGCGGGCTGTACAATTCTATGGGAGCCTCTGGAGGCACTGCTTCCTTTTGGAATATTAATACTATTACAGGGGAAATTATTAAATCGGAAGGAAAAATATCTTCTATTTGATTCAGTCATATTAGGGACGGCTTCACTTGGGTTCTTTCCAATATTTATGCGCCCAACTCTAAAACTTGAAGGGATAGATTCTGGCAAAAATTGGAATCTGAGAGTAGTTTTAATAATGATTACTGGATGGTGGTGGGTGACTTCAATACCCCCCTTTTTGACTCTATAAAACCTAGAGGAATCATGTCTCAGATTGATAATGGAGTGGTTCTTATGGATTTTATTAATAATGAGGCTCTCTTGGACCTTGATCTCAGAGGTAGCAGCTTTACCTCATCTAATAGAAGAATTGGGGATAACCTGATCCAAGTTCAGCTAGATAGAACTCTATTTTCAATAGATTGGGTACTCCTATATAAATATTCTTTGTCTACTCTTCCTTGGGTAGGTTCTAATCACTCTCCTATCTGAATCCAGGAGAATTCTATCTCGGATAAGAGAAACTATCCCTTTATATTTGAAAAAATGTGGATGCAGCACCCTAACCTAGCTAAGTAGGTTGCTGAGTGGTGGGATGTCCAAGTGTAAGGTACTGTTATGTGTAGAGTTGTCTAAAAACTAAAAAGAATAAAGAACAAAGTTAAGGTCTGGAACAAAGAAGAGTTCGGTGATATTTTATAAACGAAAGCTTGATCCAAGATGATCTCCAAGAGATCCAAATAATTATTGAACTAGAGGGCTTGACTACAGAGAACAAAGTTAAGGAAAAAAAAATTCAAGCTAATTATCATAAAATTATTTCTAAGGATGAGGTGTTTTGGAGACAACAATCCAGAGCTCTTTGGCTCAGCGCAGGGGATAAGAATACCCATTTCTTCCACTTGACTACACATAAACTTAAGGCGGCTAAAAGGATAGAGGATTTAAATGGGACTCAAGGTAAACTAAGAAAGGAGGAGGAAATAAAAAATGAATTATCTAGCTATTTTGCTTCTCTTCTCAAAGAAGACCCAAATCTCTCTGAGGACAACCAAAAGCTACTTCAAGATTCCATTCCGTGTATCTTGTCAAGAGAAGATAATAAGATGTTGAGTAAAATCCCGTCTACCAAAGAAATTAGGGTTGCAGTCTTCTCCTTTGAAGGAGAAAAATATCTTGGTCCGGATGCTTTCCCTCCTTTTTTCTTCCAGTCCTTTTGGCACATTGTGGAGAAAGACATTTCAGATGCATTGAAAGAATTCTTTGGGTCTAGGTCCCTCTTGAGAGAAGTTAATTCTACTTTTCTTTGTCCTTATTCAAAAGCGGCAGGGGGTGGATAGTGCTGCTAGATTTAGACCAATCAGCTTGTGTAACGCTTTCTATAAGATCATCCCTAAGGTCCTCATGACTCATATTTTGAAGATCCTCCCGGATGTAATCTCCCTTAGCAAAACGGTTTTGTCCTAGGTCGTCAGATTTTGGATTCTATTATCTATGTCCATGAGAATATTCAATCTCTAGAGGTCTCTAAAAGGATGCATTCCTTATGAAGGTGGATCTCTCAAAGGCCTATGATAGAGTGGATTGGAAGTTCCATTGTAAAGTCCTTACTGCTTTTGGCTTCTCTTTGAAAGTGATTGGCCTTATTGAGAAACTCATTGCTTCTCCTTCTATCTCGGTGCTGGTGAATGGCTCAACTTCTAATTTATTTTTCCCCTCTAGAGGTCTTTGCCTATGGGAACCCATCCTCCCATCCTCTTTTCTATCATGGCCTAAAGTTTGGGGAGAATTTTCTCTAAAGGGATCTTGAAGGGGTCGATTCAAGGGCTTCTTCCCTCGTCCTCTTGTCCCCCCAGCTCCCATGAGAAATTCATGGATGATACTGTTCTTATGAGTTCCTCCTCTATTAAATAAGCTAAAGCTATCAAGAAGGCTCTTGCTACCTACTCCTCGGCTACAGGATAGCTAATTAACTGGGATAAGAGCTCCCTCTTTTTTTTTAACACCACTCCAGATCGCTAGCAGAGAATGGCGACCATCCTTAGCTGCACTATTGAAAACTTCCCCTCCAATTATTTGGGTCTCCCTTTGGGCCTGAAACCTCCAGACTCATTCTAGAATGCTATTGTGGATAATCTCAACAAAAAACTTTCTCGATGGAAAGCCACCCTTCTTAGCAACGTAGGGAAAGTCCTTCTGCTCAAGATCTCTCTTAAAAATCTTCTAGTTTATTCACTGAGCCTCTTCAAAATCTCGTCAAAGATAGTTGATATTATTGAGAAGATCAAGAAAATATTCGTCTGGTCGGGGACCAAAGTAAAAGACAAAATCCACCTTGTAGCTTGGGAGAAAGTGTGCAAGCCTATTAAATTTTGGGGCCTTGGCATCAGAAAAATTAAAGACATTAATATTACTCTCCTAGCTAAGCAGTGCTGGAGAACTTTTGGAGAAGAAAAAGGCTGGAATAAAATCCTCAAGTCTAAATAACTTTTTTCTACTCCCTCTATTGAATCCTTCCTCTCTTCTCCTATTTCAGTTCAAGGCTCTATGATTTGGAATAGCATTTTGAAAGCTAGATCTCTTTCTGCTAAAGGAGCTCGTTGGAAAGTTGGCAATGGGTAGAAAATCAACTTCTGGGAGGCTCCTTGCTTTAGGGATAAACCTCTCATCCAGTACCCTGGGATGGATCAATTTTCTGAGATTTGCATCCTCAGAGATGGGAGTAAAGCTGCAGACTATTGGAGAGATGGTAAATGGGTCAATTTGAGTAGTATAGACCCCCTCTTGAAAATTATTAACCTGGACCTATCCCCCTGGATTATTCAAGATAACCGTGAAGATGAACTTATCTAGGCCCCTAATTCAAATGGAAAATCCTTGGTGGCCTCTTTATATTCGATGATCTCCCCTCCTAATATGGAGCCCAACTGGACAAAGGTTTGGTATCCCTCCCTGAATCCTAAAATTAACATTTTCTTCTAGCTTTTTACTCACGTCAAAATCCTTACTACTGAGAACCTGATGATAAGAGGATGGATTATCCCTAATAGATGCTATCTATGTATGAAAGATGTTGAGTCCTCTTCTCACCTTATGCTCCATTGTTAGTTCTCAAGGGATATATGGAGGGTTGTGTTACAGTAATGGCAAGTGAGCTGGGTTTTCCCCAATACAATTAAAGAATTCCTGGATCAATGGAGATCTCCTATACCTCAACAATTGGGAAAACTTGTTTGGGATTTTACTGCTCCTCATGTCATATGGAGGATCTGGAAAGAAAGAAATGACAAGATATTCAGAAATAACACCTCCACTCCCTACTTGATCGAAAATAAAATTATAAGTACCATCATTGAAAACACTAAAGTTGCTTGTGATTTAAAACCAAAAATTCTGGAAGGGATCTCTAATATGGATGTTATTGAGCAATGGAAGTTTGTGTCTAACCATAAGCCATCTCCTTCATCCAGCGAGTTTGCGGTCTGGAGTTACCCTCCTCCTAGATGGCACAAAGTGAATTTCGATGGTACGACTAAAGGAAACCCTGACATTGCTGGATGTGGTTGTATTGTTAGAAATTTTGAAGGTATATATTTCCACTTTTTCAAACCCTATTGGTTCTCAAACCAGTCATGTGGCTGAAGCAATGACGGATCTCTATGCTTCCAAATTAGATAAAAGAAAAAATTGTTTGAAACTGTGGTTCGAAGGGGATTGAATGAATACAATAAATTGTATTAATGGAATTCATTCCCCTTCCTAGAATACAAGCCACATCATTAATCAGATAAAAACAAATTCTTGTTGGCTTTCAAGTCACGTCAGCCACGCCTTCAGAGAGTCAAACTTTGTGGCAGACAACCTGGCAAATGAAGGTGCTTTCACCAATGATGTCATAAATTGGCAAGGTAATAAAGGATTAAAAAATGATATCCCAAACCTCCTAAAGTATGATCAAATCCACCATAAACCCAAAAATATCCCTAATTATGATGACAAGAAAGGATAGTAATCAGAGTTGCCTCAAAATTGGGCTTTGCATGCACGACAGCAAATGGAATAATCATATCATTACTTTAAAGAGGTGGCATATCCCCATTATTCACCTGCTCAGCTCTCATCAAATTTACTCTGTCTGATTTCATGATATTTGGTTTATTGGCAAAAGGGGAGGGAAGCTAAAATGGGAAGAACCTAGAGTGTGCAAATGGAAAAAAGAAGTAGAGGTTTGGAAGAGACTAAAGGAGGGAGGGTTCACAGATTATATGGAGAGACTCCATGGCTACGACAAAGATATTTCAAAGGAATTTGTGGACAACTGGGAAAATGGAAAGGTAACTCTTTGTGGTAATACCTTCTGTGTTTCTAAGAAAATCATTTTTGATATCACGAGTTAAAATGTCTGGCTTGAAATATTAAAATGGTGGGGTTATGTCTAAAAATGCTTCTAGAATATACCCTAAGACCCAGGAGGAAAGATATTTACTTGTCAAACAGTCAGGGGATTTTGTCCTGTGGTGTCATATGAAGCTCTTTTAGGCTAAAGTGGCTAAAGGTTTGATGTAGTACTTTACCCTTGATGGTCAGTATACTAGGGTTTATAACTTCCATTTTATGTTGGTTAACCATATCTGCTACAATAGGAAAATATATTTCCCTTATTTTCTTCTGAAATCATTAGGTAATAGCATTATGGAAAATAGAAAGAATGTTGAGAAGCCTATTCTCCATGATGGGCTAAGTCTTTTGATATATGAGTACGCCAAATTTAAGTTTTAGGATAACACCTGGGTCAAAGGTTCGAATAGGGGAAAGAAGTGCAAAAGATCTATGGCTAAGGAGAGTAATACTCCTATCAAAAAGAGAAAGGGTAAAGCTACTACTGGTGGGGTTGACCCTACTAAGTTACTCACAGAGGAGGAGGGTATGAACATGGACAATGAAACTGAGGAAAAGGGGAAGGTATAAAGGGGTAAAAAGGGTGATACGGCCAAGTTCCTCTTTGAGGAAACTGGTATGGAAAAAAGGGAGGATACCGAATCCCTTAAGCATAATGGCTCCTTCGAGGAGATCGATAGCGACAGCAAAGGCAGTTCTGAGTACAGGGTTACTATTCCATTCAAAAACTGCTTTAACCTTAATCGAAAACAATTTTGGACAAATTTTTAAAACCACCTCCATGGATTGATTAATTGTTTATTTTGTAATTTTTCTTTATTTTGGGCTATTTAATCTTGTGTATCGCTATTTTTTTTTTCATTTTTTCTATCTTTTCTTTAGGTTGTTCCTTGTTCTCTAATTGTTTTTAGCATTTTATTGTAAATGTTCTCAATCCTTCCAAAGCTGGTCTTAGTCTGTGATGGTTTCTTGTGATTATTTCTAGCTTTCACTCCTAACATATTTTGACTTTTTTTGTGTCTCATGTATTAAAGGTTGGGGCCCTTCCCCACTTATTTTGATAAAAACATAGTATTGGTATAAATATGACATAAATATGTCATATAAAGTGAAATATTAAAAAAAATATAGAACTGCGAAATTATATATATATATATATATATATTGTAATCTTGTATATAATTTGTAATATAGGTAATAACATGTTTATAGTAATAAAATATTAAATATAGAAATTGACACTATAAACTAAAATAAATTTATATAATACAATTTTTAATATAGGTAATTACATGTTTATAGTAATATGAAAATTTTAATAATTTAATATAGGTAATAACATGTTTATAGCAATAAAATATTATATATAGAAATTGACACTATAAACTAAAATAAATTTATATAATATAATTTCTAATATAGGTAATAACATGTTTATAGTAATATAATATTAAATATATATTTCATAAAAATATACTATATTGTAAATTAAAAAACTAATTTCAAAATAAATTAAATGATTGATAATTATATATTACAAACTATTGTTAAAATCTTTCCCAATAACAAATTCGCTGAAGCTCCGAAAAAGCGGTCCTACCAAATCAGTTGAACCAATGATAAAGGAGATAAGTAATTTATATCATTTATTTAATTCATAAATAAATATTTAAACATTAGAAATATAGAAAAAATAGTGACTTAGATTTGGTTGATTGGCCCAAAACTAATCATGAATGTTCATATGCATATTGCATTTTGATGACTAAATTTTTACTTCAATAGTTCATTTGACCATAATAACACAATTTTTATACATGTACAATACCTTGTAAACTAGATGTTTTTAATAAATTTTAATTGAATGTGACATCAAGATAGTATACTTGTATATAATGTATAAAACAAGAAAATTAATATTCTACAAATCTCATTTAAAATTCTTGATATTAAATATGTAACAATAAAATAATATTAAATTGTTTACCATGTTTCATATAAAAGATTTTTTTTTCTAATTTAGGCTCAATTTCAATGTTTATTTTTGGTATATTAATATTTTATAAATCTTTATGAATCGAATAAAATATATTATATCATATTAGAAAATTTAAAAAATAAATGGATTAGAAATACAAATCCTAGTCAAATTATCTCCAAAACTAATGATCTTCTTCTAAAAAATACAAAAGAATATGATAATTCATGACAATCAACTCCCTAAAATTAACCATTACAAAAAAAAAAATTATATTTATTCTATGCATTAAAGAAATGTTAAATGCAATATGAAAAGTAAATTATTTTATTTTAGACTATCTCTTTTAAGACAGTAGAGAAATTGGTTTAAAAGTATTATATTTGTTTAAAAGCCTTAAAAAATAAGATGTAAATGTTATATTTTAAGAGAAACTCAATACCATGTATTATATGAATAAATATGGTAATTACTAATTTGTATAGATGTTGGCAAAGCATATATTATATCCTACACAATTTATAATATGAAATCATGTGGTGTTGTTGATATATAATAGTCTTGCCATATTAGTTAACATTATGTTAACACGAGTTCAATAGAATATTATTTTTACGAGAGATATTCTATATTTTGTAAAGATTTTTACTTTTGAGTTTAAATTAATTAATGTTATCTCTATAAAATCCTTTTCCTTAAAAAGGAAAATATATGTTTAACATTTAATTTCCTTCCAATCTTCCTTTCCTCTTACAATATATGAAGATTTTTAATATTTAATGATAAGCATCACTTAGGGTTGGATGAGGTTTGTCCAATAAATCATCAAAGTTTGTAGACTAGTGGGTTTTAAAAATATTATTGCTATTACAAATACTTCTATTTATACGTTGAAAAAATAGTAAAGAAATTTTAGTATTGGTTATGGTTTCGTCTTAAAACATTGAAGAAGGATTAATTCTAGATAGATATATTTAATAGAATTGTAAAATTATTTAAAGTTTGATATATTGTATTGTGGTCATTTTAAATACAAGTTGAATTCTGTTTGTAAAAATCTGAAGACATAAGTTTAGATAAAGTTTTCGTTTAATTTAATTTTTTTTAGATAATTTGTTTGCTATACTTCCTATTTTTACTATTTTCTTATTATAATAAAATATGAACTCTATTTATAACTGAACACAATTTAATAAAAAATATGAAATTAACTGCTAATTAGAATCTAACAAACATAATCAGAATATTAAAAAATTACCTATTCACTACTAATATGAAATAAATACCCTCATTATTCTTAATTTTCACTTTTCAAAATTATATACTAATATATGAAAAAATTAAATTATTGAAAACTGTCTTTATTACAATGTATTTTCTTCAGGTAAACGGTGATAAACCTTTAGTTTAGGAGCCATTCAAGAATCTTTCGAGGAATAAGTCTCAATATTGAAACCTTACAACTAAAGCGGTTAAACATCTCTTATTTAGAAAGGAGATCATTTGGTACATAAATGTAGATGAATGTGATAAAACTTATTCTTCTCGAACATGTAATTTGAAAATATCTAGGAAT
>JAGRRI010014232.1:0-10713 GCA_018584345.1 Thuja plicata
CTATCCCATGTTTATGGATAGATGGTTGCTCGCCTTCCATGCCTTCTGGTTAAAGGCATACCAGTAATTGCATTCTTTGAACATCTTATGAGGGAGCTGTACCTCTTAAAAATTCAGAGGGAAGTGATTATTATGCACTTACCCAACTGTTGTGGATTTTTTTGTCTCCAAGGCAGGGTGATAGAGTTAATCTTGTGAGTATTTTTGAAGGAGACAAATCTGTTCACCAACAAATTTTTGGTTACTCTGTTGTGGAGCAGGAACGAAGATCAGTATCTAATAATTGTTTCCTTAGTTTTATGATTATCTCTGGATGTTGGAGATTGGTGAATCTCTATAAAGACCTTTGCCAAATATGAAAGCCATGAGAAAGCCAAGGCCAAATCCCTCTCTCATGGAACTTTATCAAATGGATGATAAAGTGTTGTGCGAGTTCGTGGACAGCTTCAAAGAAATCATCTCCCGAGCTGTCAGGAATAATATAAGTATGGAAGAGGATCACACATCTCCTCTATTATGGAGAAGCCTTTGTGTCAGATTTCACAAGATGAAAGAGTTAGAGGAGGAGAATAAAGTGCTGCAAGAATATCAGAAAAGGGTATCACAGCTAAATGAAGAGCTGAAGGTAGATGAAGATGAGATTCCAGTTGTGTCTGTTTCATCCATTTATTTTAATCACCTTGTCATGAATGAGAAAGAAGCTCAGCCTGAAGTAGTTCAGCCCCCTACAAATCTGGTTTTTAAGGATGAGAATAGCCTTGACAACACTAGAGAATTGGTAAGTAAGAATGATGACCGTTGTCCAAAATTTCTTCTTCTTCCCATGTAGAAAGTTTCATATTTGAAGATTGTGATAATCAGCCTTTTCTTGAAGATTCTATCGAAATGCTCTCTGATAATGCCCTTCCATAATATGAATCTTTTAATGTTATGCAAGATGGTGAAAATAGTGGTTCTTTATGTGTGTATATTGGCGGAGGCCCTGTTCTAGAATCTTTTCATTTTGAGGTGAATGTAGTAGTATATCTTCTTGATAATGTTGATATTGAAAGATGTTTTAAAGAAGACTTTTCTGTGACTGAAAGTTTGGCCAAATGGCTGAATGTGGGAATGAATTTGGAGCAAGAGGTCTTTTTGGTTAACGAAATATTGCAGCCCAAAGAAGAGAAAATAATTCAACCCTTGGTGCTTGTCACACAAGAATTATTTTTTGTAGCAGTCTCAGGTATTGATTTACTCCAAGATTTGGTTTTGGATAAGGAATTTGCTGATTTGATTGTAGTCAAGAATGGTGAGACTAATCTAGTCAGAACAGATCCTATGGACGAAGAATCTGAAAATGACTATGCTAGAATTGGTATGTTTGAGAAGGATAGGCAAATGAGTGCCAAAAATTTCCAACTCCAAGATGGCATAGGTGTGTCATATTCAAAAGACCGCAAGAAGGAGAATAGAGAAAACTATCTGACACAAGTGGTGATAGCTGTTCCAAACATAGAAGGTAAAATTTGTATACCATGCTCAGTTCACGTTGTTGCTGATTTTGATATCATTGAAGATATTTTCCTTGAGCTGGTTAATCAGCATGATTCCCTAGATGGGGCACTTTCATGTGGTTCATTTTGTTATGATGACCATCCTCTTATGAAGAAAACCACCATGAATTCTATGGAAGGGTTATGCTTGTAGCAAGATAGACATTATTGCTATCATGAACTCTATGAGAGGGAAATAAATCAAGTTTATTGCTGGTCAAGTAAAGAAAAGTTTGGCATTTGGGTCAACAAGTTGGGTGTTTGGCGTATGTCTTGGGGCTCACTACATGAATGTTTTGTCATATTTGATCTAGGCATAGGAGTTATGTGTGTTAACTCATCTGACTCTAACAATATTGTTGTTCCTCAAGAGAAATTCAAAGATGAGGTGATGCTTTTTTTACGGTTGTTGGAGTATGAATTCTTTCAGTTAGAGATTGGTAATGGTGTTGAAAATTTTATGCTAAAAGACTTGGGGAAATTTGATATTTATGATGAACTGTGGCTCTTCGAGCATAATGTATGCTCTATAAAACTCTTGCACACAATCAGTTTTTCTTGCAGCAACAAGGAATTCTCCAAAGGAAAATGGTGCTGGGGTCTTTCATGCAGGTGCAATCCGTTGTACAAAAAAGGGTCCTACTTCTCTCATCCAATGAATGGCTTTGTGTAAGTCATCCTCTTATTCATGATCTTTGTGGTGGGGGCACCTCACTTGTATATATTTGTATATAGTTTTGTCCTCCTTTTTGTGGTGCATAGTTTGGCTTTCCTTGCTTCTATTCGCTACTGGTTTGCGTTTAGTTTAGGTGTTTTGGGTAGTTTTTTTTGCTTTCCATTTTGGTTTGTTGTTGCCCTATTCCTCTCTGCAAGCAGTGTTCCTCTTTCTTTCCATGTGCTTTGACTCTGCCACCTAATGGTCTATGGCATTGCTCCTTAACCAGAGATACTAGAAGTTCTCTGCATATTTGGCAACATGCAGTCCCCCAGACAGAGCTAGTGTTAGGGTCTATTTGAGTCACCATGTTAAAGTGTCCTTGACCCTTCTATATATTTAATCATTGTCTAGTTTCCTCCATTTTCAAAGCTTGTATCAATGGTTCTTTCAATGTTGATTTTTCTCCTTGAGTCAATCGTCACAGTGTTTCCAACTTGTCTTTTTGTAGTCGGCTCCCTTCCGCCAAGTATTGGAAGTCCTTCTTCATTCATGAACTGCTTTGAACCACTTTGAACCTCGGTTCAAAGTAGTTCAAAGAGTTTCAAAGGTAAAAACAACAAATCCAAGGATTGATGTGGCAGCTAATATGGTGGGTGACATAGCATGTCAGTGCAATAATCATTAGAATAATGGTATGGTCCAGCCTTAAGAAGATGGTAACCACGGGGGAATTCTGAGTTGGCATTATGAATTAACACAGTTTTTAACTCAACATGAGTGATTTAATATATTAAATAGAAATAATATTTTTTTTTCAAAAGATGAGATACAGAGGAGGTACCAATGTTGAATCGCATTCAAATCATATGCAAGTTTATTTATTGCAAATATGAAGAAGAAAGGAGTTGCCCAGTGTTGATGATCGACCTTCGATTGCACTTGATTTACTTCTAAGTAAGAACTCAAATCTTACAGAATATATTATAAGGAGCTTACAGATATTCTATCAATATTGGATAATAATGGTGGTGATAGTAAGAGCAGCAAACACTGTTGCCAATGTTGCTAGCAGCAGCAATGCCATGCACAATCGGGACAACATTTAATTGGTTTCTAAGTGGGGCAGTATTAAAAATTTCTACTTTCTCTAAGGATTATCAAATACAGATGGGGTTAAATCATTTTTCTCAAGGAAATATCAAAATGGTGATCCATGTGTAAGTGTTGGCATCAATATTGTTTATAGTTTTCAATGCATCCTGTAACCACGGATTTGCAGATAGCAAAAAATCAGTCATGTTGCGGGGTCAATAAATTTTAACTCAACCGTTGGATCGGGCTGAGTTTTGGATATGTTTGAGAGAAGATAAATTTGTAAATCCTCACTGGATAGATCTTTAAGATTTGGCCTGGATCGCAAGATATGGACGCCTATGTGCAGTACTGTCTAAAATGTCTGTGACAGTCAAAATGATGACAACACTTCATCACCAACATATGCCACTTGTCAAAGGATAAATGTATATTTAATTTGGTATGATAAATGAATTAATTATTATCCTTATGAATATAATGTATCCCAAGCTAAGAAACAATGGTTGTTTTTTTTTAAAAAAAAAAGACTTTAAAGAATCAGTTATTTTAACTGTGAAAAGAGTTACGTGGAAAAAGAGAAAATGTTAAAAACATTTTCAAGAATCAGTTACGAAGAAAGGATTTATAGCATAAATCATGCAAAGAGAAGGGTTCTAGATTTTCTTCCCAAGAGACTCTTTGTACTACAAGGGAGAGGAAAAGTTTTTGAAATTCTGATTGTAAAAGGGGAAAGAATAGTTTGTTTTATTTCCAGATTTAATTTTTAGTGTGGACAGGAATGATAGTATTTTGACTATCATTATTTATCATAAAATAGATGCAATATGTTTTAAATCTTTGAGTTTGAATATATTCATTTAGATTGTCATCAAACTTTGTGTCAATGCAATCATTTTCGATAAGATCTTGTCCATAAAAATGCATTTGTGTGTTCAAGGAAATCTGTGAGTTTCATGAATCACACATAATCTAAAATAGAGTTTTGATCTTACCCTTGGTCTTTGTTATGAATGTTGAATTCAGAATCTTTGCGTTCTCAGTTTATGCTTACTTATTTATAAATTGTCACATCTATCCCATGTTTATGGATAGATGGTTGCTCGCCTTCCATGCCTTCTGGTTAAAGGCATACCAATAATTGCATTCTTTGAACATCTTATGAGGGAGCTGTACCTCTTAAAAATTTAGAGGGAAGTGATTATTATGCACTTACCCAACTGTTGTAGAATTTTTTGTCTCCAAGGTAGGGTGATAGAGTTAATCTTGTGAGTATTTTTGAAGGAGACAAATCTGTTCACCAACACAGTGATTCTAGCTTTTTCCTCATCAGAGGCTTTTCTCACTACTGGAGCTTCTTGACTATTTTGGGCATGACACCTTATATGTTCATCCCTTTCTTCTTCCTCACTATCTGACAAGACATGTTGCTGGTGGACTTCAACATTTCCTTGTGAGCCATATATGTCATGATTCTCATCTTCTTCATCATAATCCATATCATGACAAGAATATGCATTATTCATACTATAATCACATGTATCATCTTCATCTTTATCTTTCTCCTCATTTGATTTTAATTATAAGGAAACAACACAAAAATCAGGATTGTGTGGTGCCTCACAGGCCTCACACCAGAAATCATCATTGCAGATATGAATAGCACTCTTGTGTAAAGGATCAGGGGTCCTATTCTCATTTTTCTCTTTTCTAAGTAGAGAAATAGGTTTACCATCCTTAAATTGGGCACCATAGGGGTAGTTTTGCATCCTATTTTGTGGATTGTAAGTATTATTATAGGATGGCTTATTGTTTTGTGAAGCCCTATACTCTCTATACTCAGGTTCCTTCTGGTTGCTTGTATTACAGCATGGATCCTCTCTTTTACCCAACTTCCCTGATATCCTTCTGTTCATTTCTATGTTCATATTTGTTTTATAAGCTTTTGTTAAAGTCCTAGGATTTTTATCCCTCAATGCATAACCCATTTTTTAATCAAAGGCATTAAGAAAAGTATCTAGACATACCTTTTGATCTAGCTTCATCTTTTGGAATAGCTTATGCATAGCTCGCTGAAATCTTGTATTGAAATTTGTCACTTCTTCATTTGAGTTCTTCCTTATGTTATTAAACTCATTAAGCAAGAAACCTTCATTAGTCTTGTCACCATAGTGATCCTTGAAAAGATCAATTAGTTCATCCATAGTTCCTACAAAACCATGAGATAAGCTCCTAAACCATTCCCTAGCATCCTCTACTAGAGATTGCACAAAAAAATTCATAAGCACATATTCATGATTGATATTTAAATCATCTATAACATCAAAGAATTTTCTCAAATGTTCTTCACAGGTGACAACATTATTACCTGACAATTTTGGGAGCTTTTCTCCCATATCCTCTGGTATCACATTAGGATAACCTAGAATTCCAAAGAAAGAAAAATTCTTATACCTCTCTGCAGGAAGAGACCTCCTTTGAAATTTGTCATTTTCCTTGGGAGCATAAAATTTACTATGGTCTTTGAAAGAAGAAACTTTGTTTTTTGATGTTGTAGGAGGTTCTGTATCAGCAAAAGAAATTGTGGTTGACTGCAAGAAGTCAATTTTTCTTTTCATTTCAATGCTAGCAGCTTCTGCTTTAACATCTTAGCCATAGTTTCTTTTTCTCTTCTAATTTTTTCAAGGTCAATGTCTAATTTGGACATTTACTCTGTCAGGTTCCTCTGAGTTTTAGGCTTCTCAACTTCTGTTTCTGCAACTTTACTCTTTCCTTTATCTTTCAAGTCTTGAAAACCTAATTTTTGGTGAGTAATGGGAATCTCTTGGTCTCTACGAGACCTTTCAATATTTATTTCATCTTGATGTCTTAAGGTTCTTTTCCTATTCTTATCAACATCTTTCTGCTCAAGTTTTTTCTTCTTAAGTTGTTTTTCCCTCTTCATTTGTTGAATAAGGGAAAGATTTTTCATGAGGAGTCTTTCTTCCTCTGCAAGTTCATCAGAAGGAATTTCTTCAGGATCTAAACTAATTGTATTTTTTCCTTCTCTCTCACTAGAAGTGTTGGTAACTGCATAAGTATCTAGTCCAAGACTTGGGGCTTGAGCTTCTAAATATTTAGAGGCACTCTCTTCTTGACTAGACTGGTTATTAATTTTCCTCCTAGTGCTATTTTCTTCACTTCTTGGAGGAGAATCATTGATACTTTCTTGATTTTTCTTCTACCTCCAAGACATCCTAGTTTTTTAAGTAGTGGGAATCCCACTATCCAACTCAGCTTCTGGATTATTCTTCATATTAGACCTAGTATTCATATTGAAAGTATATCACTTTGAAACTGATCACAAAGATTTCACTTTTAGTGTCGCCACCCAAACTTGGGAGTAATGAATACTATTTAGAATGACTTAGGCATCTTTTAACTATAAACTTGATTTATCTTTTGAAACTTAGAGATTCTGAATACTTTAAATCAAGATTTTACAAATCTTTATTCCCCAGCAGAGTCGCCAGTTTGTTAGCTCTTTTTCTTGTAGCACAACCTTGATGTGACAGTATACTAATGTACTTGAAATACAAACTCCTATTTCATACAAAATAAAGGCTAATTGATGAGGGTATTGGATAATATCTAGGGATACCTGTGTGTGTTAAAATGTGCACCTGTTATCTGCAACATGACACTTCAATAGATCATTGCATTAGTGGAAAATATGGTTAGAAGAGCATATAAAACATTAAAATCAACCTATTTCTTTCTAACTAAGAAGAGTATGATAAGAAACATAAGAGCCCTCAGATTATGCTACTATCAGTGACTTATACGACTTAGCATGAAAGATTTGAGCTAAAACAAACTAAATGATAAGAAAACATGCATATTTAACTCTAAAAATGAACATAATAACAATGCATGAACATGAAAAACTAAATGAAATATGAATCTATATGAATCCTAACAACATAAGAATGCATTTTCAATCTAAGTTATGGGATAATTTGTGCTCAAAAATACCTTATATATATAGAAGAATGAGGAGAGAGAGGGGGGAAAAGGTGCATTAATGGAGTTGAAAAACTCATTAATGAAGTGTAAGAGCAATAAATGCCAAAGACATTGAAGAGGCATGGGCTTAAGGAATCTCCATTAATGAGAGCCTTAAAGAAGCATGGGAAGGGTGTAAGGCAAGCTTGAGAAGGTGGACTTGAGGAAAGGAATCTTGAGATTCCTTGACTTTCTCAAGTGGGTGGAGTCCTTAATCATTCCCTAATGGAATGTGACAATATTAGGAGGTTGGTTAGGATAGAATTAGTATTAGGATTAGATTTATCAAGGGTGAATGGGTTGGGATAGGTTCAAACCCAAAGTCAAAGTGGTTGAAGTGGGTTAGGTTAGGGGTTTAGGGGAATATTAATAAAATGAATAAAACTTATTTAATTCATTCAAAAATAGGATATTAATTATTTAAGCATTTAATTTATTTTTAATAATCAATAGGACTATAGCCAATTTACTTAAATTAATTAGGTTAGGGGAATGGGTTCATTTGCAAGTGAGAAATTGATTTAGGACTTTATTTAATTCCTAGAAAATTAATTATTTTAGCCATGTATTTGATTGATTATTTGATTTTGGCTAAAAGTAATTAATTTAGTGATTTGATCACTTTAGGAGATTAAATTGATTTCAAAAGAATTATGCCAAGCATTAATAAGGTCTTTGAAAATAATTGGGGGTATGATCACACTTAGGGAAAATAGGGTCTATAGTTAGAGCATACCAAATCTAGGTGGTTACATTTGCCCCTCTTTGAATTGATGTGCGAGCAGCGCATTGATTCAAAGAAAGTTTTGATTTTGACTTCAAAAAGATTGAGAATTTCAATCATGATCGAACGAAATGCCTGATGAGATCAGTCTTGCACTTGATTGAACTAAACTGATATAATTGACTTTGAACTTGGTTGTCGTACAAAAGTCAATAAAATATTTTAAAAATACCAATTTTGAACTTGGTTGTCGTCCAAAGATTGATAATACTGATTCTGAACTTGGTTGTCATCCAAAAGTTAGTATGAAGCTGCTAGGAGCTTAATAAGAATCTTTTTAAAATGAGGAAACACAAGATATCCAGCTTATGAGAACCAAAGCTTTCTATCCAACAGCTCCAACTTAGTCAAGGAAACTATCACGCCCCTAGTTGTTTGATAACGAAGTCATTTTAATGTTGTTTCGAGCAAGAATTTAATTGATAATAGTGTGATCATAACAAGTAAGAAAGCAATAGGTCCTATTGATTTTGGCTAAAAGTAATTAATTTAGTGATTTGATCACTTTCAGAGATTAAATTGATTTCAAAAGAATTATGCCAAGCAGTAATAGGATCGTTTGAACATAATTGGGGGTATGATCACACTTGGAAAATAGGGTCTATGGTCAGAGAAGACCAAATCTAGGTGGTTACAATACCTATTATCACCTCCTTTTTTGAGATCCACTGGCTCAGGCAGGTATTACCTATGAATGATTACTGATTCATAATATCTTTAAAGTGGATTATCTTCTTACTAAAATGCTAAAATATCTTTTAATGGATCAATAAGTAAATTACTATGCAAAAGAACATGAATACCCTGATACAAAGCTTAATGACCCATACTAGTATCTTGACAACAACAATTAGTTAGGTAATAAGGATTCTCATCCTTCTTCATCTTTAGTTCTTATGAACCCTAGGAAGGATAACCTAATTTGATTCTCTCTTAAAGGAATTAGTAAACTGAATTGTATTCCTCTGAAACACAATTACCTGAATGGAATGTATATTGAAATATGAATGATTGGATAATTTAAAATATTGGTTGTAAAATGATCAATCACTTAGCCAACTATAAAACCAATGTCTTAACCTTGGGCTATGAGTCAATATCTGATACAACTCCACAGTAAGGTGATTAACAAAAAATATGCAAACAAAGATAAAATTCCTTATAGATTATCCTCTCTCTACAACTATATAATCATATCCTTAAACTATTGCTAAGCTCTTTGGGGTCACTTGAAATGATTAATCCTTCCTTGAAGGAGCTTACAAATGACTGCACAACCACCTTGTGATCAGTATGCCTAAATACCTTACAAATAAACAAACAAGAGCAATAACAGTAATGAAAAGAGACAATCAAAGATGCAGAACAAAGATTGCAAATATTTGTATTAATGTCTTAAAGCTTCAAATACATATATATAGACAAATAATAAAAAGGATCAGACAAATTTTAGTAGTCTGCCATGTAATATATTTCATTAATTTTCAACTACAACTTACAATCCTTTTTTCTAACCCCATACAAAATGACAAAAAAGAACTATTTATAGGCCTAAACCATCTTGGAATCCTTAAGATAAGGATGCTACAAGATTTGGATGGTTTAGGAAACATAACACTAAAAATCAAGAAAAGATAAAAGACAAGAAAACACCAAGCGATGGGAGGACAAAACTAAAGAATAAGATCTGATCTTTCTTTGTCTTTTCTGTGGATGTCAGGACCTTTGTCTGTATATGTTCAGGATAGCATCTGATAGTTGAATTAAGATCTAGTGACCGCCAATACAGGATAACTTACACTAATCTCTTTAAGATTGCTAACCTTCATGTGCTCATAGAATAGGTGCCATGTGTCCTTTCACTCTTCATCCATGATGTCTAGGTCCAATGTAACAAGATTTTTCTTCTTGAGTTTAGTCATGATATCCCAGGCTATCACATCTTCCTCTTTAGGCCAATCAAAATTCTAAATATTCTCAAATTGAGCCTTCTGCCTTTCCCACCTAGCATCTATTATGCTTTTCACATCTGAGATGAACTTATTGCAATCTATCTCTGCCTTTATTGCTTCATCCAAAATCTTGTTGTACCTCTCCATATCTAATTCTCCTTGATCAGATATATATATATCTTTATTGGGAAGCACATTATCAAATTCTGATCCCCATAGCCCTAATGGCTTGATTTGATCATCCTCGGTTCTAATGGGAGGTATAAACCTGCTATAACTTACCCCAAATATATTCAACCTTGCCTCAATTTGATTTGCTTTCCCTTTAAAGAAGGACAAGGTGGCCCTAATCTGCTCTATCTCTGTACCAACCAAAGTTACTATTTCTAGAAAATCTGACCTTAGAGATTGCACAGATGCCAACCTCTCAAAAAGTGATGTCCTACCGGACCAGGTTGAATAATCTGTGCAACCTCTAAGGTCAGATTTGCCAGAAATAGTAACTTTGGTTGGTACAGAGATAGAGCAGATTGGGGCCACCTTGTCCTTCTTTAAAGGGAAAGAAAATCAAATTGAGGCAAGGTTGAATATATTTGGGGTAAGTTATAGCAGGTTTATACCTCCCATTAGAACCGAGGATGATCAAAT
>JAGRRI010014267.1:0-10519 GCA_018584345.1 Thuja plicata
CAACGGGGTCTTTGATAAAGGTGTGGATTATGTTTTCATTTGACATGTTATGGTATGTTCATATGGAGCATGTTATCTCTTTGGTTGAGATGTTTTAGATCATGTTGTCATGTTTATGTTCCTGAGGTCATGGTTGGAACTTTGACATTGATCTTGTTTTTTGTTGTTGCGTATTGAGTACATTGGTCATTTGCTTGACACTTCATGAAGTTTTTATTCTGCATTTGGAATTAGCATGGATTGATGGGTTATAGGTGCTCATGGATACTTAGCGATGATGGTGATGATGTTTTCTCTTGTGATTAGAGATGTGTTTGTTGAAATGGTTGATGGTTTCAGCAGGAAGTATCACAGGCATTTAGAGGTGTATGTAGAAGGAAATGGTACATAGTTGATGTATTGTTGATGTTCTTGATGCTACAAGTTTGTTGTTGCACTTCTATGTGATGTTGTTGAATGGATTCATATCATGTTAATATTACCTATGCAGCGGGAGTTTCTTGGCATGTATGTGATAGGTATTGCCCTTGAGGCTTGAGACTGCAGGTAATAGGTTGATTGTGGTGATGAATCAGTGTCAGCAGGTCGTAGAGGTCAGGGCTCAGCCATAGACCAGGTACAAGCCATTCTCTCTTGGTTTGATTCAAAAACCCTAATGGGTCTTTCAATCAGAGACTTGGGTAGAAAAATCTAGGAAGACTCAAGGGGGGCCGACTCAAGGGGGGCCATGGTCTAATGCCCCAACACACTTTTTTGGTCATGAGGGTAGGCATTTTAGACCGACTGGTCGTGTCTATAAAAACAAGCATAGGAGGATTTCAGAGAAAATGAGATTTATTGACATCTGTGGCACGATTTCCCCTTTGGGTATCAGAGAATAATTTAAATACCAAACGACTCGGGGCCATAACGAGACTCTTTTTGTGGATGATCAATCCCTTTAAAAGTCATTGGGATCTCCTTTCATCTTCATCCCTAAGTTCAAACCCAATCCCCAACCCTCACTAGGTCTCATGGTGATTTCGATGGTGGTTTACTCTGGGATGCTCATCGAATTATAATAACAGAAAACATGTGCTCCCACACGGTCCATGATTTGTGGGCTAGGGATATTATTGGTAAGGTTTGGAACTTTACTCCTAATATTGCTGAAATTACAGATTGGGTTTTCCAAAACTGGGTAGGAGCTCAGGAGGCTTTTATGGTTGATAATGGTTGTGGTTTCTTTATATCCATTTTCAAGGATTAGGAGAGTAGGGATAAGACCCACCACCTCAAAGGTTGGTTCTTGAAAGGATGGGGCATTAATACCCAACCCTTCTTTCCTAATTTCAAACTAGATAGTTTCCCAATTTGATTCTATCCTTCCCAGGTTTCTTTTCTAGCCCTTCCGCTTGAGTTTAGACAGCTTAAAATCTTGGAGGCCTTGGCTAAAAAATTGGGCATTTTCCTATGCCATGACTGGAGCTCATTTGATAGCTATAAACTCCCCTAGGCTCTACTTCCTACAAGATATCAACAAGTTGTGGCCCTCAACATTCTGTTTGGAATCCAAGTTTGGGTGTTTCCATCAACCCATTTGGCAAGATAGTTCAAGCACTGTTACAAATTTGATGCCCTCACTGGGTCATTTAGTGTCCCAATGTTAGAAGGGTTTCTCTCGTCTTAATCATGTGTGTTTGGACCTTAGCTTTCCTTATAAGTGTGAGGCTCCTTCCCCAAGGGATCAAAATATTCTCAATCCCTCAGTTTCTTTCTTTATCCAAAATACACACAATCTAGATAATGCTATTAGCCATAGGGGATCAAATGTTTTATGGATTCTCTACCTCCCTTGAACTCTAGGACTGGTGGTGTACCCTCGATTCTTGATAATTTGAAAATTTTATATGAGGCAACCTTTCAGTCTATGTCTGCTCATGGTGAGGATGTTTAGGATGTTTCAGGTTCAGGAGTATGATAGACAGATGATGGGGGCCTACCTCAGGTGGGACAAACTTGTGGTGATCTTCAAGCTAACTCACCCCCAGCCCAAATTCAGACTCACATCTAGGGAGACCAGTAGGTTAGTAATCCCCATCATGGTTTGGTTGGGCAACTATACCCCATTTCCAATATTGTAGCCTCACTTGTAATGTTCTCACACATGGCTGAAGATTCAAAGTGTCTCCCACCTAATCTTATAACTTTTCCCTTGTCGTGCAGGGTCGATCTCTATAGAAACTCAAAGATTGAGGGCCTAGACCTAGATTATGAGCCTGATTAGACATTTGATAATTCTCTAGACCAGGTTTCTCCCTTGTCGGTAGGGGTGGATGGTGTTTTTCCCCCCTCCTCAGTTAGGAGAAATCTTAAACATAATTTTTTACCAGAGGTAGATTCAACTCTCCTAATCGACCAGTCCCCACAAGATTTAAATATTGACACATATTCCTCCCCTCTAGGATTTTTTGACAACAAGGAGAATGCGGTGGTTACACGGTCTCACTCACTACACAAATTCTCAGAAGTGGATCTAGAGGACCTAGTTGACACGATAATGATGGGTCTAGTAGATAAAAACTTTGATCACAAAACAAGGGAGGTGGAATCTAGGTATGACATGATTCTCATCTTACACATAGGGAATAGTAACAAGGACCAGTCTTCTATCCAGAAACCATGTTCCATTCTTTAGTTGATCGCAGATACATGTAATATTTCAATATGCTCCTCAGTTAAGAACTCTAGGGGATGCCCTTCTAAGGGGAAGAAAATATATGAGGAGATCACGGCAGGAATCCAATCCACTATGTCCTTCTCCAAATTCCCTAGGAAATCTAAAGATGAGGTTGTAGCTTCAATAGCCAAAAAAATGAAGCAAGGAAGGATAGTAACAGGCTCTCTGAGGATGCAATCAAAATCATCTCATGGAATGTTAGAGGCATGAATGCCTCTAACAAGGTTCGGCTAATTAAGGATCAAATCTTAGTAAGCAAGGCTGATATTTTACTAATTTAGGAAACTAAACTCTCTCAGGTTAAATGAGAAAAATTTTTTGGCTCATGGAAGGAGTGGGCCTTTTCCCATGTTTCTTCCACTGAGGCCTAGGTATCATGTGGAAACCACATAAATGTAAATTCAAGTTGGTTATTTCAAATAATAATTGAATGCTGGCAGAGGTATCAACTTTCACAGTCTCGTTCTACCTTCTTAAAATGTCTATGGCCAAGTCTCACTAATCAGTAAACTAAGATTATGGGAGACTCTATCCCAAGTGATCCTTAATCTTGGTGCCTCCAAGGTCATCCTAGTTGGTGATTTTAATGTTAAAATGGGAGATATGAATAAGGTGGGGGGTGCAAATCCCTCTTACAGGGTGACACAAGACTTCTAAAATTTTGTAGATGGAAATGTACTCTACGATTGCATTCCAATTAATGGCAAGGTGTCATGGTCGAATAGGAGAAAGGGAGGCCAAGTTTCAGAGTTAGACTGGATAGATTTCTGCTAACCTCCCATTGGATTCTGGATCATGGATGTTGTTCCTCATCTATCCTCAACCTAGTCAACTCAAATCACTTCGTGGTTAGCTTGGAGATGGATTTGGAAGCTAACACTTTCTATCCTAAGTCGTATTTCAAGATTGAGAGAATGTGGCTTAGATTTCATAACTTTATTGGATTACTCCATTAGTGGTGGTCCCAGTGCCCTTGTGTAGACATGTACAAGATGTTCCATCTTTATAGGAAGCTAGCTTTCATGAAGGCCAAGATTAAGGATTGGAACCAACACTGCTTTGGGAACATATTTTGCCGACAAATTGTCTCTTCAAAAATAACTAGAGGGTTGGAATGACCATGTTCTCCACCATGGCTTATCCCAGCAGGTCTATGACACCCAGAAGGAATTACAAGAAAAATTAGATGAAATATTGCTCAGAGAAGAAACCTACTGGAGGTAGCGCTCTAGGGAACCATGGCTTAAAGAGGGGGACCGAAACACTAGTTTCTTTCATCCATTAGCCAAGGAAAAGAGGCATAAGAAATCTATTTTTCAAATTAAATATTCTAACAGTGTCATTCTCAACAGTGAGAGGGACATTGAATTGGAAGTTGTCCTCTTTTTTCAGGATCTTCTTACTAAATCTGTAGATTCGGATGCCCTCCCCCCAGATAATTTGAATTTTATTCCTCCCCTTGTATCAGAGGATGAAAATAAGATGTTGATGCAGCCCTTCACCTTGGCTGAGGTAAAGTCTTCAATGTTTTCTATGGATGCAGGACGGTCTTACTCCCCTTTTTCCGTAAGTGTTGGGATTTTATGGGGATCAACATCCTTGAGGCAGTCGAGGAATCAAGGCGTAATGCTTGCATGTTCAAACCTTTTAATAATACTTTTATCACTCTGATCCCGAAGGGCTCCAATACTTCCACCTTTGCAGATTTAAAACCTATATCTTTATGCAACACCATTTACATGATCATTACCAAATCCATCTCACTTCGGCTCGGCAAGGTTATTCCTAAAATCATCTTGGATTAGTAGGGAGGTTTTGTTCCAAGGAAGCATACAATGGAAGGTGCCCTAATTTCCCATGATGTCCTTCAGTCAATCAAGATTCAGGGGCTTGTGTAAATGGTTCTCAAACTCGACATGATGAAATCCTATGACAGAGTGAATTGGTCTTTCCTAAAAAATATAATGCTTAAAATGGGCTTTGGTAGCAAGTGGACAAGATGGATCCCCAAGGTGGACAAGTAGGGGGGAAAAGTTCTCAATCTTGATAAATGGTTCCCCATGTAACTTCTTCTCCTCCTCTCAAGGAGTCAGAAAAGGAGATTCACTATCCCCTTTCCTTTTCATCATCTTAGCAGAAGGGTTGAGTAGAATGATTTCTTTTAAAAACTCTTTGGGCATCTCGGGAGGCATACCCTTCACCAATCTTAGTTATTGGCCACACATACACTATTTGAGATGAATCTTTATTATCTGGCAGGGGGTTTATTCACAAAGCTAGAGTGATTAAGGCTACTTTAGAAGAGTACCGCATCCTATCAGGACAAAAACATAATAATTCCAAGTGCGCTATTTTTCTCTTCAATATGTCAAGGTCCTCCCAATCGGCCATTCAATCCCTTCTTGGCTTTGAAGTCACTGCAGAACCAAGTACATATTTGGGTACCCCTTTCTTTCAGGGCTCGAACAAAGCCTTTTTTTGGGACAACATTTTCCAATCCATCAGGGATCGGACTGCCTTGTGGAAGGCAAGATGGATTTCTCAGGCTGGGAGAATTCTCCTTGTCAACTTAGTTCTCTACTATATTCCTAACTACATTATGATAGTTCTCTTGGCACCCAAGATAGTATTGGACAAGATCTGTGAATTCCTCAAAAGCTTCATATGGAAAGGTAACATGGATAGGGTAGAAAAGGTCCCCCTGGTTGCATGGGACAAAATTTGCCTACCAAAAGACTATGGGGGGGGGGGGGGGGCCTTCATAGCCTATATGAGAGAAAAATTATCCTTGGGGCTAAACTATCCTAGAAACTATATGAAAATCCAAGCTCACTTTGGGCTAGAATCATCAGGATCAAATATTTGAATTGTGATGATCCTTCTAGGATATCAACAACCCTCTGTTGGGTTCTGCAATGTGGAACTTTGTTATTAAATGTCAGAAAGTGATCCTCCCACACTTATCTCAGGTTTCAAAAAAGGGGATAGGGATGAATTTTTGGATGACTCATGCAATGGTCTACCTCTTGTCTCTGCCTCCCCTAGGCTTCTTCCCTCAACTAGGGATTCGATTTCAAAATAATGGGGGGATAAGGTCTAGGAGTTCACTATTATGAATTGGTTAGTCAGGGGCTTCAAGAAAGTTTGGAAAGATCTATCTTAGTTGGTCCTCTCCAAAGATTAGGTTGACGTACTAGCTGGCATTCTTGATTAGAGACCCCTCCACGTCACTAGAGATAATGAATGGTTGATTTGGTCTGCAGCTCCAGATGGTAGATACTTAGTAAAGTTGGGTTATCATAGTTTTACTTCTCACATGCACCCTCTTAGTAAAAACACATTCCAATTCTGCTGGCATCCAACAATCTTGCCAAAAATATGGCTCCTTCTTATGGTTGGAAATTCTTCAACAGATTCTCACCAGTGATCGTCTCCTTCATTTGGGTATTGCAGACTCTTTCTTATGTGTTATGTGTAGCCTTCACTCAGAAGATTCAAATCATCTTCTTGTCTCTTGTTCCTTTGCCAAGGATGTTTGGTATTGGGTTCTAGGAAAGCTGGATTTGTATGGTCCTTTGCCTATGGACCTCAATGGCCACTCCTTAATCATGAATCCTTCTTCACCCAAATTGGGAGATTCATTCCAGTAGCTATCACATGGTGTCTATGGTGGGAGAGAAACAAGAAAATTTTCAGAAAACAATCATGCTCGATGGAACAAGTCTGTGTGGAGGTAGATAAATTAGTATCTGAAATGGTAGAAAAATTAGTGCTAAGTAAAATCAACCTACCCATGAACAATAGCAAACTTCATTGATTGTGGACTCAGGTAGTGGAAGCTAACCTCTAGAGTAAGCTTGTTCTTATGGTACTCAACTAAATTAAGATTTTCAAAGGGAAAGGGATAGAAATAAACATGAATCTGAAAAACACTAGAAATTAAAATAAGGGTGATACACCAAAATTAACAGGGCCATGAAACTCATAAATCTAGACACGTGTTTGCAATAACTAAGTTAGACCTGCACAACCTACTTTTGTGTATCCTTGCATAAGTATTTAATAAAGAGGTCCTAATGCTAGACTCTTAGGAGGATGAGATCTTCACAACTAAAATAAACTGCATTCTTGACACAGATTATAACCTGCAACAAATACACTTTTTCTACAAAAGGTTCTTAGAATAAGACAAAATTACAAGGAAAACAAAATTGAGACTTTAATAGTAATTTGATCAATAAATTATATTCACACAATAAAATTAAAGAGAAAGGAGGAAAACACTTCAATCATTGATTTCTAATGTTTCCACTGGTATTCATGTCCAAAAATGAGCTACAGAAAATGTCAAAATTGCCATAGGACCCCAAAAAGTCACTAAGTTCAAAATGCACAATAAGAACTAGATACAAATGATTCCACAAAGTGACTATATCCACTTCTTTCCAAAATCCAAAAAAAGTAACTGAAAACTAACTGCAGTCAAATGCCTCCAAAAATCATAAAATATCAAACCTAAATCTTCCTTAAAAGAGCTCCAATGTGTCCAAAAAGTCCAAATTGACCAATTCCGTCATGAAGGCATGTAAAACCATCTCCTAGCTGCTCTCAAATCCTCCAAAAATGAAAATAAAGACTCTTATACTCTCTCCACATGTTTGAAAACTAATTCAACCTCCCTAGATACTAGGTAATTCATAAAGTTTTCAATTTTATCCATTTGACTCAAAAACAAATGCTATTTCCTTTCTATGTTTTAGCATCATATCAATATTAATAGCAACTAAGATAATGAGTGTTATAAAAGAGGGATTGAAAAGGAATGCCTAAAATTATATGAGGAATGGAAGAATTCAATGGCTTAGTTTTCAAGTCATGTAAATTTGTACTCATATTTTAAATCTCAAAGAAATGTACTTTTTGTTATTTATAAAAATAGAAATCTTTCCCACACTATTTAACCTTGATTTTTTTGTTGTAGTTGAAAGAAACATTATATACTTCATGGCAGTTAATAAGAAATCAGCATCACTAGAAAGAAGAAGAGTTTAGTAGAAGAAGCAAGGCTGAATAGTATTAAATGTCATAAATTCAGAGAGGAATATGAATCCAATCATAATATTATCCTAAAATGAGAACCATGTGAATGGACGGTAGCTAAGTTCTTTTCACGTGGTTCCTATTTTAATGATTTGGAGAATTGGTCTTGCTAAAATTATATATCTTGGTCAAAGAGGTGTTCATGGTTGTGAGTGTGCCATATAAAATGCAACCTAGCTTTCTTTACAATATAACTTTTGGATGTGATAAATATGACTAAATTAAAGTAAAGTCAAATTAATATATTGATTATGGAGCACTACCATGATCTTGCTATAAGTATGGTTTCTTTAACTTATGATGAAAAAAACCCATAAGGCTCAAAACATCAATATGAATAAAATCTAAAATCTCTTTTATGTGGAACTATAGTAAGCTCAAATTTATTTAAAAAATAGGTAGTGCTCACAAATACTAAATCTCATAACCAAAATTAGAAAAATTATTGACCATATTTTTATTTACTAGATTCTTTAGCCCTTTTTAATGAAGTGATCCATTCTATGGTGCCATAGAATATGTGTATTTAAATTTTCCATTACATAAATTGAGTTACATACCATGTACATTTGCATCAAGATTAAACAAAGTCCTACATTAAAATCCTTTATTTAATAAATAAACTCTCGTTGAATGTGACAAATACTCAAACATCATAAATAAATTACAAACTAAGCCTACAATGTAGAACAGAAAAAAATATTAGATTAAATTTATGAAGAATAGTTTTCAACATTAAAGAACTTATTATGGAAAAAATATTTTAAAAAAGTATTTATCATTCTAAAATTTATTATTTTGATGGGTCTCATTTTAGTAGCTCCCAAATTTAATTTTACACTTATTAGAGATTTTAAGTCATCATCTCCTTTACTACCCTTCTCTTTTTTTGAAGTTGTGTCTACCTTGGACAATGTAGTGAATCATTAGAACTATTGGCCATATTTTTTCTCTTGGTTATTTACTAAACAAAGTGACAATAATGATATCTATTTTGAGGTTTGTAGTGGAACCACTCAAAAAAACTTAAATGAAACCCTCTATTGTTGTTCAAGTTATTTAGAATCAATGCAAAATTTTGAGAAATATAGATATTTCTCATTAGTATAAAATTCACATTAATTATTTTATTTAAAAAAAATTGTATCTATAATAATTTCAAAACTATTTATTGAAAATTTGTTATAATCAAATCTACAATTCTAAAATGTTAATAAATTATTCCGCAATAATTTTTACTACATTTACAAATCTTAATTTAAATTCATGTATATATGAGAATTACATAATTAAATTTATTTAAGACAATAAATTAAAAAGTAAATTTAAATCCACATTATATAATTTATTTATTTTTCTAAAACTATGTGTATATTAATTTCTAAGAATAATTTTACTACATTTACAAATATCAATTTAAATTCATATTATATACATTTATAATTTGTTAATCTAAAATTTAATAATTAATTATCCATAAAAATTTCTAATATTTATAATAAATTACATGATCAATTCTCTTTTATATATTAGGTGAAATAAGTAGATTGATGCATTACCAATTTGTAGATTTTAAATTTAAACTAAAGTAATAAAAAGTTTAGAACCAAGAATTCAATTTTTTAAAATTTTAAAAAGTAGAAAGTTCAATTATTTGAAAAAAAAATATTAAAAACAAAACAAAACTATATTAGAAATCTTATTGCTCCGAACCCAATCAACATATTTATCCTAAGAGAGAACTAACATACTACAAGAATGACAAAAACTGCATTGTGCAGATCAAGAGCTAAAACTACTATAGAGAAGCAAATATAAATATAGAGAGCAGTGCTGAGTCATGTAACAAATATCCACCATTCTTCTTATTTTCTTGACATGCTGCATGCAACTTTTTTATTATAACTACTGTAACAAAATTAGTGTTGTATTAGACGAAATAATGGATAATGTAAAAAGAGTTTGCAAAAGTATGAATAGAACAAGATAGGTGATCAAATTGAAAACAGTGGAACAGAAAATTAATAACGACAGTTGATTGGATGTTAGGTGATGTTAGAATGACATAACAACATTAAGAATCCTAATAAGCATCCAACCCTACATGATCAATCATAATCAATCACCATAGTTGATGTAAAATACCTGGATATACCTGGATTAGCCTTGGAGACATTTCCAATTCAACGTGGAGGAAAGTGGATGTACTGACATTTCCTTCAGCATAAATAATGTTCCCCTGGTTTTTCCATATTCTCATCATTAGTGATTGTAGATTATATTTTGGAAACTCAAAAAATGAGTATACTTGTATCTTCTGCAACAAGGTAATGACAATATAAGTCAAAAATATCAAAGAATTTATTCTCATTGTCCATTTTGTTGTGAATCAAAGAGTGAAATCTATAGTATGGAAGATATCTTACCACGGCTAATAGGTGAAAAATGTTGTAAGTGTAGCTATTGCAATTGTCAATCAGCAATGTCTGTACTTGCTTAAAATTCAGTTCATTTTTCTTTCTTACATATGACTTACTTAATTCTAAACCCAGATTCTCACCAAGATTTTGTTAAGCAATACCGTGTCCCAGTGCAAGTCCAACGCAGATGATTGAGAGGATACCAATGACAATATCCTGAAAAATGAATTTGAAACTTGTTTCTGGGTTGGAACAAGATTGAAGCTTAAAGAACTATGAA
>JAGRRI010014313.1:0-12031 GCA_018584345.1 Thuja plicata
ATGTGAAGGCATTTTATAACTCACCAAATACAAATAGAGCTTGAAGCTTCAAACTTACACTTCACATAACTTAAAGAACATATGTGCTTTTGTTGCAAAGTTTGAAATATAATAATTTATTATATTTTCCTCCATTTGGTGCACAACAAAATAACATAAATTATATCATAATAATCAATTATATCTCCCTTTAAATTGGCACGTTACATAATTCCCCATATGCACTTTATAATTTGACTTTATAATCATTAAATAACCCCTTTTAATATTAAAGTCAAATAACATTTAATGATGTGTAAAATGTCATAACTCCAAAGATACTCATTATTTCTCAGTTCTGTCAGAACTAGGAGGTCAACCACTACATCCTGTATCCATATGACTACCTTACTAAAAATAGAAAGGGCCCTTCTCGATTAACCTCTGACTTACTATCAATAGTAAGCATATGAAACTGAGCCCAAACGAAGTCCAATCTGAACCAAACGAAGATCAAACTGGAACATACATAATTCTGCAGAAGACAAGAACCTCTATTAACCAAGCCTCTACCTCTGAAGACCCTTTATCCACAATAATTAGCCTACGATGGTCACAATAATAGGCTAATCCCTCAAACTCTGATGCTCGCAAAAAAGGGGACATTACAGTCTGCTCTCCCTAAAATTTATTGTCCCCGAGCAATCATGACTGCAAAGAAACTCCACTACGCTGGAAGTACAAAGGAAGACTGTGAAATACCCCAAACAACATTGTTTAAGCACCGACATAACCACAACTGCACAGAGATGAACGACAAACCAACTGTCCAATCCCTATGCCTTGAAACTGTGCATTTGAAACCATTAATGTACATGAGAATCATAAATGAAACTTTAAATAATCCACACCACGTACACCCTGCAATACACCCCGGTGAACTCAGACTGGAATCCTTATGCACACAAAGGATCCCACCTCACACTGAAGAGTGTACAACCACATATACCTAGATCCCAAATCCAGAATAGAAGCTTGCCAAGGAGAACACTCCGAGACTTCTGTTGCTCAACACTGATCCCAACTTCACCTTACCAGAAGTGGTGAAGCAATCCAATGGGATCCATCCAACCTGCAGTACTAACCCTGTCACCACCTGGGTGCCAGTATAAACGAAACTCACATCCATCGATCATAAGGAGGTGAGAATATCTAGAATCATCTGCTACACTGAAACCTGTACTACACTCTGTTAGTCCTCCATGGAGAAGAAATCCATCCTCCTAATTCACCTGGTCCCCGTGGTGATGTCCAAATATAGCAAGCCAACTCTCAATCTCTTAACAAATAGGAACCCTCCTAAACAATAGGAGAGTATCTTTGAACGCCTGAAACGCCACACAAACCTCTCGAAAGGACCACAAGATCCCTAGATGTGCTCCCAATCCACTGTATTAGCCTACAAGGCCCTTGCTGATAGGTTAACCTCTACAAAAGATACTGACCTAGGAAATGGGGACATTGCACTGCTCGTGTTTGACCCCTAGACCGGTGTTGCCTCTTGACCTCATTTAGTGCTCAACCTCCAAACCTCCATGAGTGTGCTGCTGCTCAACTGCACTACAAGCTGCTATTCTCAAATCCTAGTTCTAGTTTTAGAAAGTGAAAAAAGATGTTTTGAGCCTATGTTTTCTATGGATAGGATTTCTAGAATTTTAAAATATTGATATAATTGTCATTTATAATCATATGACACTATTGTGTGATTTGAATTTTTCCTCTATAATGAAGGGAAAAACTACTTTTGACCTTTCTAAATTCAGTTTTAATAATACTCTTAAGTTATTTTAGAAATTTTTATTTTTTAACATTTCAGAATTTTGCATTGTTTTTTCCAGTCACGTTTTTACCGAGTCTGAGTTTTTGAATTGTCAGTTCAAAAATAATTTGGTATTTGGATCTAAGGATTGGGCAGTGGTGGCAACTTTTGTTTCTTTGTTGAATATGATGGGGATCTCTGGATAGAGGTCCATGCTAGAAAATTCTAATTAAAATGAATTTGTTTGACCTGATTGGAATAGGGGCATTAAATTCGCTTATTCCAAGTTGAATCATATACATCTATATATAGAGCATAAGCATGTATATGTAAGTAATGTCAAGCATTAGGCTATCCTTATCAGAATGGTGGGCACATTTCAGAGATAAAAATTAATAATATCTAATGTGTTTAAATTTATGACTGACGGAAGTGAAGGAAATGGATTGTGAAGAGGTTTATTTTCTTGCAAAGTGTTTATATGAGCTAGCAATAATCTAATAGATTGTATCTTGTTTAGGATGTGTCTGGAAATTTCTTTGGAACTCTTTCGAGTTCATTTCTTCCCTACTATGCCTTGGTTCTATTTTCCAATCTTTGTATTAAATTGTGGAGAGAAGTGAGAAGAAAAGAATGAAATTAAATTCAAATGCTACATTCAAAGTGTGAGCTGGTTTCTGTATTTGATTTCCAGCAGATGTTGCTATTTTAATCCGAAACTGAAACATTTCACAACATTAAAAAAAGGAATAAGTGAGATTGGAAAAACTCAATTAAATTTTGGAGTGCAGAATCTATGCTATGTCTATAATTCATACAGACAAGATTAAGGCATAAATAAATTAAAGAACTGGGAAAGGAATTTTTGAAAAAGATGCCAAAACCTAAATTAATACCAAAAAGAATCTGCTCAGCATGATGGAATAGTAGTTTATTTGTGCAGTATAACTCCAGGATAATGAATGAAGAAGTGGATTTTTCAATGAGAAGTCAACTTAAAAAATCTAGTACATGGAAATTAAGCCAAGAAAGACATGTTATTAATTGCTACCCACTGCACGTGACGTCCCATCTCCCTATTTTTTTCAAGCGGCTTGAATTTATATTGACTTAGTGGCAATCTTATTTTGCTAATTATTTTTTATGTTCAATGTTCAAAAAATATAGTGCATAGAATGACTGAAATTTGTGCTCCTATTTCAATGACTGATTTCTCTCCTTGTGCTCTCTACATCCTGATGATGGATCACGGAGTGTGAACCGAAATGTTTATGCAAAAATATTATACACAATTTAATCCAAAAACTGTTAAATCTGGAGAATAAGTTATCAATTGACCAATGTCCATCTTCACTTGGTGAGATGGAATATATGTCTCATGTTCATATACTGTTTGTAGTTTATGTATTATATGTATTATATGATTTGCACCAAACTAAATGTTGCTCAAGTAGTGGGAGACTCAAGTTGTTTCATAGTTAATCTTTGGTGGGATTATTGGGTTGTAATGTAGAAGATCTTTAGATATTTGCAAGATACTTACATATACTGTTGATATTTTCAAGGGCATGGTGTCTTAGGGGACCTATATCACATTGTGGATATTCAGGGATATGTGGATTTTGATTGGGTGGGGGATGTTGACAACAAGAGATCTAATAGTGGTTATACATTTAACCTATTTTGTGGTGCGATTAGTTGGAAGAGCAAGTGGTAGGTTGTAGTTTTTTTGTTCACAATAATTGCAAAGTATATGGCAGATACTCATGCCTATAATGAGGGCACTTGGATTTAGTGATTGTGTTCAGGTATTAGGTTGAGTCATGGAGCAATCTAGATTGGATACAATAGTCTGACTGCTATTAGCTTGGCAATGAACTCAACTTTTAATGCATAGGTGAAAGTTTGAAACATATTGATTAATAGTATCATTTTGTTTGTGACATGGTGGAGGATGAGAGGTGATACTTGAAAAGGTTGACACTTGGGACTGTTGCAAATGCATTGACAAAGCATGAGTATGGAGAAATTCTTGTGTTACATGGGGATGTATCCCCACCCCTCAAACCCTCATTTCCATTCCTTGAAGCATTTCAAGATTTTATTTATTTAAAATAGATGGAAATGAAAATCAAGAGAAGAAAAATCCTTTACCTAGATCTCTTTTGCCTCTTTGATGTTGTTTCCTCACCTTGAAACCCTACAGACCTATTTTGAGTAATAAAAAATAACAAATGTGAAGAAAAGTGAAAAAAATCAAGTTCTAAAGCTAACTCAACGTTTCAAGTCTACGGCAAGAGTCAATAAGCAAGACTCGGGAGTATCGACATTGGACTTGAACAAGTCCTGAGAAAAAAATCGCAGAGTCCAAGTTTAAGACTCACCTGGACTCGGCTCGCGAGTCTATGGCGAGTGAACTCAACTCACTCATGGACTCATGAGTCCTTCCAAGTTTGAGGCGAGTCCACCGATTTTTCCATCTATGCCCATATCAATGAAGTTAAATATTTTAATTTAACTTTATAACTTAACTGTATTGGTAAATAAATAATTAATATCAACTGATTATTAAAATCTCTAGTCGATATTAAACAATTACCATTGACATGATACCATCCAAGAATCACTAATGATATTGATCTGGCCCGACGTACTATAAATAGTAATTATCCCTAAACCACACCAAATCATCTTGGATTTGCCTGCAACTGAGACTGTCTAGGACAAATGTCCTCAAGATCCTTTAAATGTCCTAGTCAGTCTGTGGGACCATGGAAAAATAAGCTAACAACACATACTTCATGTGCTAGAAATGGGACATTGACCATGGAAAAATAGGCTAACAACAATACATACTTCATGTGCTAGAAAGGGGATATTACATTGTGATGAATGTTTTTGTTCATCTTTTCTTGTCTACATATTGTGATCATATTTTTGTATTTTTCTCCTCTCATAGATTAGTGTAGGGAGCATTTTTATTGTTTTATCTTCCTTTTATGATGCACTTTTGTCATGTTTTACAAGTGACATTTTGACATTTATGTGGCTAGGCATGCTCTCAAGTGATGAAGTGTTACATTTAGTCTAGTTTGATGCTGAATTTTGTCACTTTAGAGAAGAAACATTTTCTGGTTTAATTAAGTAATTTATGTTAGAATTTGTTATATGTGATTTCATATTATAATTTTTCATTGACATAGCACTTTTTCACTTGAAACTCTTTTTTTTTGCCAAAAGTTCACTCGTTTTTATTCCCTAATTTGAAGTTGAGTTTTTCAACTTAAATGAAAAAACACTTATTCTTCTAGTTGCACTTTAACATTTACAACTTAAGTGAAAAAAGTGCAAAACTATTGTTTGAACATTTCTTTTACCTCCTAGTATGACATCCTCTCTTTGGCAAGCTGTAAACGACTTTGTGTTATTTCTACACTTTAAATCCATAGAAGCTGCATCTTCTTTGTCAAGACATGTCTTAGAAACCTAGATGATCATTTCTTTGCCATAACATTTGACTTCCTTTTTGCTTCCATGTTGTTGATGAATTGTAGCTTCAATCGGATTGTTCCTATCGATGAAATCAAATGCAGAAGTGGCCTATCGGCCTTGAGCATTTGATCTCTATCCTTCCTATGTATTTTATGAGTATTAATTAATATTGATTAATGCTGATTAATATACATGATCATAATAATGTGATCTCAATCATATATATATATAACTGAAATTGTGATAATCATTATTTATAATCATGTTATTAATATCGTAATTAATTATACTCGTAAACTTGCTGTTAATATTATTTATATTGATCATATTGTTAATATAAATCACGGTGTTAGTAATCATGCTATCGAATTAAGTATGATACATTATATTGAAGTATCAATGTAACATCAATAATATATTGTGCTATCATATGATAGCACATTATGTTATTAATGTTATTTAGTCATCGATAGTAATCTAACTAATCCTGATCACTAAGTATCGGTGAGCATTATATCTAATGAGTTTTGATCAAAGCATGGTTCAGACTTGTCACCGAACAGACATGTCACTACGTGGACCATGCCTCTTCGGGGACATGTCCCTCTAAAAGAGTATATATATCAGCGATCATATGTGATTTGAGTACAGAAAAGATACAGTATCGAACAATTCACAGCGATCAGTGATATTATATATATATATATATATATTGCCATAATATAACATATATATTCTATATAGAATTGGATTGATTTAGTGATCAAAATATATAAAGAAATTAAAATTACTACAACCTCTAAAATCTGATCAACTTTAACATGGTATCAGAGCCAGGTTCCTTTTGTAAAGCCTAATTGCTTGAAGGAAGATCTTATGAACAAAGAAAAATAAAATAGATACTCATATAATCAAGAAACAATGGCATATTAGGGGCTCTTCATTGATTCACAAGTTGGCTTCATACAGTGATCTAAGACCATTTGACTCTCGATAATTACTTCTTGAGGCATGAGAGCTGCAATCTATCTGTTGGTAGCTAAGTAGAGGAGCCATGAAGGATTTTGAGTGGGCGGTCTTTGGAATTTTTTTAAGGCATGTGATCGTGAGGGTCAGGTGATCATTGAGATTGCAGACGAGAAGGCAGAACGGGACTTGATTTTTGCGCAAAAAGACTTGGGATAGGCAGTGCTTTGGGAGGAGGTGGTCACTAGGAGATTGTCAAGAAGATTGTCATCTATGTTGATTTGAAGCCGCAAGTTGAATACCCGCAACGGCTTTAATGCTTTGCATATAGCGGCCAAACACAGTCATTTGGATTATCATTGAGCCAAATACAGTTATATGCATAACACCAGGGGCAGTAATGTTTGGCTTCATGATCAATGCGGAAAAGCCACTCAGAGAGATTAAGATCGAATCACTCATTTGTGTGTGATAGCCATGGACGATGGAGGAATGAGAAACGACTTAAGGACCAGGTTTTTAGACCCGAGATCCATCTCACAGGTGTCTTTTGTCAGGTCTGTGACTCAGTCCGTGAAGTATATATATTCAACTTAATATATGATTGGCCCATAATTCATTTGTTTTGAAGAGGTCTTTGTTCTTTGCAAAATTAGTTCAAGCAACTCCTACCATATTGCTGGAAAAGATTTTTGTAGCCTTGATGATATCAAGAGAAAGTATTGAGCTGTTCTTAAGCATGTGAAATGCCTGGCAAAGCAGTGAGGTCTCTTGAAACGATTGGAGCACATCCCAACAGTCTACATGGGCAAGTAATGCATTAATTTGGAGTTTCTATTAAGGAGCGCAATGGGCAGGGCTCTTAACAGGGAAAGGAAAGCCCACAGTGAAGTCTATATTGTTGGAACGTTATTACTGAAGCAAAATGCAATAAGAAAATATGGACTGCACGGTGTATGAATATTGTTGCCCATAACTTCTCTTCTATACTCAATTTGTTTGAAGGTATATTTTAAATATACAGGAAACTATTGGGTATGGGGCAAGAAAATTCATTGCTATGTTACTTATCAGGCCGTCTAACATTATGTCCAAGTCTCTACATATATAAAGTCATTCCCATAATCATTCTGAAAATAATTGCTGGTGAAGAATGGTGTATATGTTGCTTCTATTCTTCTGATATGCCTACAGCAGCAAATTGTGAGGGGTAGATGAAAGAGCAGGGATCAATCTGTGATAACTGTTTGAGAAATCTCTAGAAGGAATCAGTGATAGTTTTTGATCGACATAATCTTATAAATGTTCCAAAATGTCTATATGATAGTTAAGGCACTGTCTCAGAATTTCAGAACTGACATATATGGTTGAAACTGTATTTCTATATACCACATTGAGCTGGAGTTTTCAGCCTGGTGATGAACTTGGACATGGCATCAATCTGGTTTGAAGCAAATTTAGAGCTGTTGTTATCTTGGTTTGGCATTAAATAAGAACTGTGTTTATTTTGATGGAAAGCAGACTTATATCTAATATGACAGTCTGAGAATTCAGACTTGTTGCTTAATATCAGCATTGCAACCTGTTAAGGGATTCTTATCTAGAACATTTTATTCTGAGGTACAATTTATTTCTGAGACATTGCTGAGTCTTGGTCAACAATTGTGGAGATAGTCTTGTTGGAACAAACATCTTGTGGAGTCAGAGTTTCTTGAAGTTATGAAAAGGAGCAACTTAGAATTGCAGAAGGAATTATGTCACTGCTTAGAACTTGACTCAATTCAGTTGACAGCTGTAAATTTGCACAATATTGAGATTTCTGTCAAATATTCTCTCGCTGATATGAAAGTGATGACAGTGGGATGATTGTCTTCAAATTGGAGAGAGGGGCCTGCCTATGTTGTCTTTAAGGACTGAGTTGAAACATCTCTCGAAGAGAAAGAGTTTATACAGATTGTGATCAGCCTTTTTTTGCGAAGAGGAAGATTTTATACGCAAAGTATTATTGATGCATAATGGTGATGCAAATATAGTTCAAATATCTTCGAGATATGATTGTGGCATATATTGATATGCAAAGATTTGGAAAGGATATTGTAGTGACTACATGTCTTTGATCGACCAATGCCTTTAGCTTCCATTGCGGTGATAGAAGGCGCTGAAGGATGATCCAAGTCTGTAAGAAACTAATAGATCACAGACTTTAATGGAATAAAGTAACAATACAATTGTGGCAATGTTGTCTCCGTGTATTTGTGGAATGAATATGACTGTGCAACAAATCTGTATTGCTGCAATTACTTAATATAGACTTACCATGATTGCATTAACCAACTATTGCAAGTGTTATGCAATTGATGAGTATTGAGAATGCAATCAGAATATCATTCCAGTAGTACTCTGCATAAAGGATCATGATTGATACTGCCAACTTTTGTTATGGTAAGTATCCAAGCAAATTTTACCAACCACCAAACCATATGCCCAAGAGTATTTTTGCTCTGCTAATGGAAGTCATAGCATCACATAATCGTGAAGATGTGTAAGTGTGCTCCTCTACCATCTGTGCACTTTAACGCTTAGTGGCTGCCAACCTCTACTCACTTTAGTTGTGAAATAACTTGAGAAATATATCAAATACTCAACGATTGGACATTATAAAAAACAATTGTGTTTTAATTCAAACACTACTGGACCTTTATAAATAGGCTAACTTGCTCCAACAATTCTCACATCATATGGATATAGTTACATTCTTCACTTTTCAATGAAAAAAGAGTATTTATGTTCAATCAATTAATATGAAGTGAATTGATAACAGTTACATCTTAATTAAAATAAGCATAATCAATTTAACTTCCTCTCTCTGAGCCCACACAAGTAGCGGAGTTGGCTTGCACCATGGGTTTGCTCCCCACTGGTTCTGAGTTCAACTTTGAGGCTCGGACTTATCTGATGCACGTGGTTTGCAGGCGATTGCATGCATGCCTAGGGGATTAGTCTCACCCCAGCTCGCCTCTCTTGGCCCCAACTTGGCAGTACATAAGACCAAGGTAAAGTGGGTTGGGCATTGAGCTGGATAGCAGGGATGACCTTGGCGCAACAAAAGAAAATTTTAACTTCCTCTCTGTGGCAATTTCTGGTTCTATGCAGTGCAGGTTTTGTGGTTTGGTTTTGGTTCAATTTTCATGCTTAGTTTGGGTAAACATGCTTCTTACATTCCATTAGATGACAATAAGATTAGGTCAGAAAATACATTAAAGGGGTGAAATGGCATCTTTAGAATTCTCTCCTATGACACTGACTTGATTTGTATTAGACATGAAAAGCTATTTTTAGGAATTTAATGCCTTGGCATGTATTTATTGTAGGTTTTCAACTATAGAAGTCTAAATAAACTCTTACCAGTCCACTTTATATGCCTTTTGTCTAATTATTTTCCTTCCCATATAGTTCACAATATGATTTAAATTACCCTCATAAGATAACTATCCTTTGGGAGAATGAAGGTTGTTGTCTTTGGCTACATTGAAGTTTTCTGATCTTTACTTCTGTTTAGAGAATATTTCTCGTATGAAATTGCATTCCATATGTTCATATCGTTTGGCTATTGTATTTTACGCTTTGAGTAGTTGCATTGAAATTGCATTCCATATGTTCATATCATCTGGCTATTTTATTTTTTGCTTTGAGTAGTTGCATTGATGAATTAATTTCCATCATGTGCAGATTTCAGTTGCAATAGAAAAGGAAAGTTTGGTAAGGAAAACCATAAATATCTACAATGTAGATCGTGCAGTCTGTGGCCGCATTGCTGGTGTCATTGCCAAAAAGTATGGAGATACAGGCTTTGCAGGGCAACTTGATATAACGTAAGACACTCTTTGTATGTGAAAGAAACACATTATCTCTTGGAAGCCATTTCTATATAAGTCCTTACTGGATGAGTATGGAGTTTGTTTATTTGTTTCTTGTTTGAGAGGCATACAGTTTGATTTCAATACTTCCTTGGTATACCAATTATTGAATTATTAGGTTCAAGATTGAAAGTCTTTATTCAGAAGTTTAGTGAGCTAATAGCTTTTGTGTTATCAGATTTGTGGGTAGTGCAGGACAGTCATTTGGATGCTTTTTGACACCTGGCATGAATATTAGACTTGTGGGAGAAGCCAATGACTATGTTGGCAAGGTATCAAATCAAATGCATTTCACTGAAGTTTTGTTTACATTTGAATTTTGAAGGTGGTGGTTTATGTGTTTATTCTCATTGTAGGGCATGGCTGGTGGAGAAATTGTTATAGTTCCAAATGAAAATGTAGGTTTCGTACCAGAAGATTCAACTATTGTTGGAAATACTTGCTTATATGGTGCAACTGGAGGTCAGCTCTTTGTTAGAGGGAAAGCTGGTGAACGTTTTGCTGTTAGGAATTCTCTTGCTGAAGCTGTTGTTGAAGGGACTGGGGATCATTGCTGCGAGTACATGACTGGTGGTTGTGTAGTTGTCCTTGGAAAGTGAGTTTTTGATATGTTCATTTGCTACTTGATCTTTTGCACCTTCTATGTAAAATTTCTCTTTTCAAACCTCACATTTATGTGTTATCAGGGTCGGTCGCAACGTCGCTGCAGGTATGACTGGTGGTCTAGCTTACCTTCTTGATGAAGATGATACACTGATTCCAAAGGTACGGGTATCCCCCATGATCTGATTAATATATACATGCATTAAATTGCACATGCTTGGTATATATTTTGTGCTACCTTCTCTGTATTTTGACTATTAGATGTGGACGAAGAATATTCTCATCAATGGAAGAACTCCTAAGAAACCTTCCCTCGCATATTTTTCATTAGTGTCTGAATGGGCACCTTAAACAAATATAATCTTTAGTTGTAAATAGAGGCACTTCCAAAAAAATGGAAGAGAAAATGCTATAATCAACCAAATTGAGAGAGAACCGACTGACTGATGAGAAGTTGCAGAACAGTTAGCATTCTGTTGCAAATTCAATGCAATTTTTTTTTTTTAATAAAGAAGCTGACAACAAGACATTTCCTACCACTCCCCTAACCTTTCTAACAAATTCCAAGCTTTCTTTTTCTTCCTATTGTTACTCCAATGTTTCCTAATATATTCATTATACACAAAAACGAACAACATACATGGTTTCTATCATATCATCTACAATCTTTATATGGACACAGATGCATATAAATCAGTTTGGGAATATTTTTCAAAGACTGCCTTAAATTTCTAGCTATTTCTCTTTTGGAAATGAACCTGAAATAAAAACTGTTTTCGTTGATGTTTTTTATTTATCGTTTTTCCTTAGAGGTTCCACTGCATCATCCTCCCTGGGTTAGAAACCAGAGCACCCTCACTTAGATTTATCAACCTTGACATTAATCCTTTGAAATCCACGTGCTTTCCTTTTTGATTTTTCCTTTCTATCTCATCAAATATTGTGTGAGACTACCTTTCCAAAGAAGAACACTTTCATTTTTAAGACTTTCCTTTCTTAATTTCTATGGGTTTATTCTCTCACAATTGGTTGCTTTGCTACTGCCTCATCTTGTTTATAGCAGAAGTGCCCTATCATCTTCATTTTACAATAACAAAAGAAATAAGAGTAAGGTTTGAGAAATGTCAAGTGAATCTAGTGATTCAATTTGTGTGCATCACCATTGATTTTTTCCCAGAACACTTAAGATCCAACCTTTTTATGTTTTCACTTGATATATTCCCCCGAAGGAAATTAATCTTTTTCTTACATGCAC
>JAGRRI010014334.1:0-10083 GCA_018584345.1 Thuja plicata
AATGGATAATGGTGGATGCAAAACAACCACCAATAAAAAGATCATATGACAGATCTATGGTGAGAAAGAAATGCCAAATCTTAGAGTTGTTTCATAAATTATCCTGAAAACTTATTATTTCTACCATTGTCTTCATACATTCGCTTCTTTTTCCTTTGGGAGAATTTTTTGTCACTTTTATTGGTAAAGCAACGATGTAAAATGGGTACATCAGAGTCATTGGTAAAGCAATGTTGTAAAATGGGTACATCGGAGTCAGTGGGTCCCGTTGTATGGAGACGATGATGTCTGGTTAAAATAAAATTTGGCAAATATAATACTCCATAAAGCCCTAAGATATTTTAGCATAAACGATTGAACGTAAAAATGTGGAGGAAAAGCATTCGTTGGCAAAAATAAATGTGACAAGGACAAAAAAAAATGTGATGATGTAGATGCATGCAATGGTCACTGAGTGCATTTCAGACGATGTCAACCATCCATCACATAAGTCTCAGCTGAACAACTTCGATGAACACTTCAGATGACTTCAATTGTAGTCATTCTGCATCCACAATTTTCCACCGTTAGATTGTAAAATTTATCCTGGGCTCTCTCAAATGGAAACAACTACAGTATAATCAATTAGTGTTGATGTTCTAATAAACTATTTTCTTTTAGTAAAATTGTTGATTATTCAATCTGTTTATTTAGGATATAATAGTTGAGATTGCTATGAGTAGCTGAGATTGGGAGAATTTGTGTGAAACATTTGATATCAATAATATATTTATTAGATTTTATTAAAGTTATAATGAAATTTAGTTTGTTGACAGAATGTTATTGTTAGCATTGTTGTCATTGATGTCAAAACATGTACCAATTAGTTGTGCTTCAAGCAGTGAATAGATTTAATGTATCTTTTGCGATTTGGGATGTTGTAGGTGGTTCCCTTTGGAATCACAATGAAAATATATCTTTTTGGTACATCTACTATGTTTGGTGGATGAATTTTAGATTGTTTTTCTTTGGCAACTATATACAGAGGTTCTTACAGGTGTTTCTGGTACTCGATCATTCATGTAGTTTATCATGAGTTTGGATATAACAGTTGAATTCAAATTTTTGGATTTTTTTATTCTTGGTGCTATTCTTCGGTTGGTGCTGAATTTTTTTTTATTAAGTCAGCAGGGAAAGGACCATGATCCCAAAATAGCTAGAAACACACTAGGAAGTGTCAAAAGAAACCCTTCTCAAGGCGATGACAAGTGAGAGAAAGTAGAATAACCCCACCCACAAACTTAACCAAAAATACAAAAAACTACTAACACTACTACTACTACTATTACTACTACTACTACTACTACTACTACTACTACTACTACTACTACTACTACTACTACTACTACTACTGCTACTACTACTACTACTACTACTACTACTACTACTACTACTAACTTTAACATAGTCAAAGTTAACATCAGATATTGAGTTTAAATCACAAAAACTAACAGTATTGTAGAAACTACTAAAAAACATCATCATTGAATTTTCAAAGTTTATCAAACAACAAGCATGTTGTGTAGACAACATGAAACATAATATTAAAACAACCATAGACAAAAAAATAGAAGACAGAACAAAAAACTAGCAACATAACAAAAGTAATTATAAAACATACTTGTAATCATGTCCCAATTGTTAGATAGGCTATTTAGAGAAGAATACCAATATTTGGTACCCTCCTCAATGTGCTCTTCATATTTGGTTGGATCCTCACATTTTTTCCTCACAAATCTCTTTAGTTTGCTTCTTCCTGTGACCACACCAAACATAAATCTATTCATAAACCTGTCCATAACCTTGCAGATGGAATGAATAGAATTTTAATAATCCTTCCTGAGCTTATCATAATTCATGGCAACACCCTCTAGAATACTAATTTTTTTCTACAATTCAACAATTTGAGCCTCTAAGCAAGAAGGGGGCTTTTCATTTCAAAAGGGGAAATATGGACATTGTCACTAGGGTGATTACCAGAATGATGAGGACACTCACAAGCCATATTAAAAGTGTCTCCTAGGTCATTCAAATCAATGGTAGTTTCTCTTTATTTTGATGTTTCCTCAAGCTCATTATCATTGTCCACATAGTCTTCATCATGTAAATTCTCACTAGTATCTTCTTCCTCATAAGGTTCAAATTCCTCCTTAGTTTTCAGAACCATTTCCTCCTCAGTTTATTTTTTCCCTTTCTTATCTTTTTTATGAAGCCTAGTCGATCATCTTTCCCCAGAGCTCCATTTATTTTTAGGTTCTTCAACCTCATACCTCTCCTCTATTTTTTCTTCCTCCTTGTAAATATCTATGAGGGGGTAGTTTTCTTAGGATTTTTATTGCTCATTTTGGTAGAAGAAAGTGAAGGCTTGGAATGGGTTATTTTTGCTTCTCAGGAGTGGTTTTAAGTAGAGCTTCCTCTAAAAGAATCTCCTTTTCAGGGGTTTTTTCTTTTTCACAGAAGGGTTCTTCTTTTTAGCACTAGGGATAACCTTTTTAGAGAGGAATTAGATTCCAAAAGATCAATTTTGATAGTACTTTTAGCAGGTTGGATAGAGCGTCTTTGTTCCTATTCTTGGGATGTAAGAATATGACTTCTATATAGAGATTTATTAAAGACATAATGGTAAAGTGCATTAACTAAACCCTGGTGGAGCAGAGGAGAAGCCGCATTAGGAATAATATAACTCAAAAAAGTATATAGAAAAAATGTATATCAATTTTATGGTCATTCCTCAAGTTGTTCTAGATAGGAAAGTGATAACCATGGAAGGCCATCTATTTTCCTTCCAAGGAGGAATATTTCATCATGAAGAAACAAACTAGGGCATATGGAGGAGATAAGGAAAAAATGATCATACCCATTATCATGTACAACAACAACTATCTTTCCACCCTCTTTCAAGAACATCTTCATATAGAGTTTATAATCCTCATATCTTTTCCTCTCCACTTTACCACCTTCATATTTATCCCAATGTCCTCCATAATAAGTTGTAGAGTAACATTGAATTTAATACTCCCCATAGTGACATTACCTTGTAGCCAGGAATTACACAACCTTGACATTAACTAGATATTATACCCTCTCATGGCCTCAAAATATGGTGTGAAGCCACCTCTTTTAAAAATTTCCATGAGCTCACCTTTCTACAGTAATTCCCAACAATCTCTAGGTTTTGACCTTTTTAAAGAGCCCTCTATAATATTGATCTGAGATAGAACAAAGTGCATAAAAAGGGACATGAAAATCCCAAAAATTTCATACGTAGTAAAAAATAAGAAACCTTTTTCACATTTTTCCAAGAATGGCAAGGAAAATTCTTTAACCCTAGACCCAAATGCAACTGAGAAAAGCAATAATAATCACAATCATACCCCACATAAATGAAAGAGTTACTCAAAATCTTGATAACGATTTGGTATAGGTTTTTCAAACATGTGATTTGAAGTTTCCGTTTTCAAAAAAATTTAAAATATTTCCCCAATAAGATTTCCCACACATTATAACTAATGCAATAATTACTAAAGTACCCTCTCATAAAACAACTTTATGGAATGCCAAATTGGCATCCACCTAGCATCAACGTTCGAAAGAAAGTGGTCATCTTGACACAAGTACCCGTTAAAAATGATAACGGTCAAGATAGAAGAAAAAAACCATAAATAATCTTTCATAAAATAGAGCCTATGAAGATCTCACCTCAAAACTTTAGTTCCCACTATTCCCTTATTCAAAAACTTGATACCATTGTTAAGATACATCTTAAGATTATAAAGATTAATTAATGTCATCATCATGAGCATGAAATAAGATTGAATTTTATCGAGTTACCATCTTAGGATATAAATGCCAAACAAGTTAATATGATATATTAATTTCATCATCTATTTGATTAGGGAAATTTCCCTTTTCTTTAGCTAGGATTTCTTTCAATTTATTGAGACACTAGTCAAACTCTATAAAGTGACACTCAGAGTAATTAAGGCCAAAATTATCTATAAGGTCCTCCATACAGCTACCTTCCCTTAAGGTATGATGAATTTCCACATGATTGAAGGTGGAAAACATTCTTTTACAGTCCTACCAGATCAATAATAAGGACCATGGGCACTCAAAATTATCTATCATGTAGTCATTTATGAGCTTTGAGTCACCTTAAAGGATTAAAAAGTTCAAGTTTAGTTCCTTTATTCTTCTAATCCCTTTCTAAGATGCAATGGTCCCCAGTCTTTTATTTGAGACAACACCTAGCTTTTTACAAATAACTTCAATGAGAAAACCCTACAAAATCCTCATGGTTCCTCCAACAGTTGAGAGACTGGGGTTCCCTTTGGCACACCTATCAACATTGTATTTAACCCAGTTAGTTGGAAAAGGAATCCAATTAATATGTTTTCTCCTCAAAATACTATCCCAATTAATGTTTAAGAGGTTCTATTTCATTCCCTAGACATGTTTAAATCTAGTCTCCTAGAGAGTAGGGCTAACTTTTCCTTTTCCAAAGGAAATGTCTTTTATTTTTTATTTAACTTGTTTAATTATTCAAAACAAGTTGGCACTAGAAATGGGTTTGTCTCTGAAGATTCTGTTATTTTATTCTTTCCAGATATTCCATATGACAAAGGGTGAATGTGGGCCCATAGAGTTTTCAGGATGGGGTGAGAAAAAATGCTAAAATATCATTATTCTATAAACCAATCCATAAAAATTTTCATAAACCAATCCAAATTAATAGCCTTAAGAACACTGTCCCACACCTCCTTAACATAGGAGTAAGGGAAAAAAAATAACGTCAATACATTCACAATCCTTGTAACAAAAAACACACCTATTAACCAAGGATAACTCGGGCTTATTCAAATTATCAATAGTTAAATCCTTTCCATGAGGAGTAATCCACTAGAAGTATTTATTCTTTGGGATAAGGTTGGAAATCAAAATATGTTTCCAAATTTGGCTGTTGGTATCCACCATTTCCAAGGAGACATAGGTATATTTGACAGAGAAATGAATTGAGGATTTGTAATTCTAGATCCAAATATCCTTACTAGATTGTGAGAAAAAAGAACAATATGGGAGAAGGGGAATTAGGGTTGATAAGTCATTTTGAGGAGTACTACTAATCTAAGGCTGCAAATTAGCACAATCCTACACCTGTTTGATAGAATATTTCTAATTAGCCTTTTCCATTATCCCAAATAACATAAATATATTTAGTAGGGTTCTATTAGTTCTCATAAGCCATCTTTTGATCTGATTAAGGTTATTATGATCTCCTAAAGGTTTATCAAGATGCAAAATGGCCTCCCAAGGTTTTAAGGATGTTGTTCCAAAGAGGGGATCCCGGGGTTGATGTGGAGTCATACAAAAAGGAGTTAGGTTCCCTATTTTTAAGATACTTATATTTCATCAAATTTCGCCAATCTTTATTATTATCCATAAGAAACCATCCCATTTTAGTATTGAGATCTTTGTTAAAGGATCTTATTATTCTGATACCCAGGCCCCCATCTCTCTTAGATAAGCATACAACATCCCGTTTAACCAGAGAAAATCTTGACTTTTCCTCACTCCCTTTCCACAAGAATCTTTTTTGTAGTTTCTCTATGTTATTAGCTACTAATGAAGGTAATTTAAAGAGAGAAATAAAATACACCAAAATGATTTGGATACAAGCCTTAAGGAGGTTTATTTTTCCTGCCTAACTTTGCATTTTTCTTTCCACCCAACAAGTTTCTTTTGAAATATTTCTATAAGGTTATTCGAATAAGTAGTAAGAGGAAATTTCGTAGTAAGCGGTAATCCAAGATAAGAGTCTGGAAAGGATGCATCATTGCACCCAATAATATCCTTAGGTTTAGATTGGGTGAATTGACTGACATTATAGAAGTATAACTTACTTTTGTGTTAGTTAATATGTTGTCTTGAGGTCTTAGCATAATTCTCTGTAATTTATTTCCATTTCTTAGCCTCTGAGAGGTAGGCCTCCCCAAATAGAATGGTACCATCCACAAATTTATAGTGGAAGAAGGTTTATATCTGGGAAGCAACTTCAAATCCTTTGAGATTATTTTGGTCTTTATTCTTTTGGATGTTTCAACCAAGGACCTCCGCTACAATAATGAACAAATGAGGGAATAAGGGATCCCCCTTTCTTAGTCCATTATCCATGGAGAAGAATCCTTTAGGGGAACCATTTATCGAAACAAAAGGATTATTAGTAGACACACATTCCATAATCTCTATAATAATTTTTCATTAAAACCATATTTCCTTAGCTGAACAAAAAATAAATCGCTCTTAACCTTATCATAAGATTTTCAGATGTCTAGTTTAAGAATCATAACTTCCTTTTTTCTATTCTCCATAGAATGTATAATTTAATGAGTCATGATAAAAGCATCCAATATATTTCTTCCCGTAAAAAACCCTTTTTAGTTTGGAAAAATAATCTTTTCAAGGATATGCTTAAGCCAATTCACCATAATTTTAGGTAATATTTTATAATGGGTATTACACAAACTCATAGGACTATAATCAGACATAAATTTAGAATAAATTTTTTTAGTAATAATATAAATAAAGGTATAATTCATCTCCTTGCATAACTGGCCCATTTTGAAGAAGTCCCTCAGCATTAAAAATTCCAGTACCAACAATATCCCAATAGATTTGGAAGAAAGTCACGGAGAATTCATTAGGCCCAGGAGGTTTGAAGGCTTGAAAAGAAAACAAAGCTTCCTCAACCTCTTTAATACTAACTTGTTTGGTTAAAATTTTATTATCCTCGCCAGTCATGTCACACTGGGGATAGCATCCAGCATTCCATTCATATTAGAGAAGGAAACATTGTTATTATATTGGGAATCAATGAAGGATCTAGTAGCCCTATCAACAAAATCAACCCCCACCTTCGTAAAGTTACCATTAGGAAGTTTCATTTTGATGATTTTATTCATTTTCCTATGCTTAGGGTAGACACATGAAATAATTTAGTATTTCTATCGCCCTTGGTGAGCCACTGGATCCTAGATTGTTATTTTCAAAAAACTTCCTCTTGCTTATTTAGTTTTGTTTATTCTTCTCTCAAAGTTCTTTCTTCCTTACATATGTCATCATCATGTTCTCCTTTCTCCATTCTCTCCAATATTTCCTTTAGATCCTTAGTGACTTTCTCTTTCCATTGAAGATGTTCCCAAAATAAGTTTTGTTCCAACCTTTAACTTTCTCTCTTACCAATTTTAGTTTTTTACAATCTTCAACCATTGGAGATCTTGAGTATTGAGTATTCCACCAGTTTTTCACCAATTATCTACTAGACCTCTAAAATCGGGGAGTGAGGTCGATATAAGTTAAAAACGAAAGTGATACGGCCCTTTTTTATAATTACCATACCAATCCAACACAATAACATTATGATGAGACGTCGTCTTTGGCTAAGAAAATAGGGAAAAGTCAGAAATGTTGTTCCAATTAGGTAAAATTAGGAATGTATCCATCGTAACTTGAATTAAATCTTTCCCATGTCTTTTTTTTGACTAAATATCTTGTTATAAGACTTGAGCTCAATATCAATCATTCTTGAAGAAGAGAGGAACCCCGGAAAGTCAAGCATACTCTTACTGAAATCCTCCATTCCCCTAGATTTCTTAGAAGGAAAAAGAGGGGATTTGAAATCTCCTCACATCAACCATATTTCATTCCTCTTCCCCTGGATGGTAGGAGAAATATACTTCCAATACTCTTCCCTAGCCGATTTGACATTAGGAGCATACACATTAATAAGGTTCCAAGAGTAATTAATGTTGTGAGCTTTGAAAGATATTAATAAGCTTCTTTTTGAAGAGTGAATCAAAGTTCCAAAAAATTTATTAGGGTTTTAAAAAGTGTCCAAGCCACCCAAGGCACCATCAGCATCACTAGAAACACATTCTACAATAGGCCAGATATGTTTGAATTTTTTTTCAAAATCCTCCTTTTTCATTTTTGTTTCTCGCAAAATCAGAATACCCACTTTACTATCCAAGATGACACATTTCAACATGTGCTTCTTCAATTGGATATTTAAGCCTTTTAGGATCCAAGAGAGAATATAAATAATTAACTTGATTTAATTACACAACTCAACCTTGAGTTGTGAGCCCACCCTTAGTGAGATTTATCTTTTCATTTTTTTTTCTTTCTTGGTTCAGAGAACCCATCTATTGTTCTACGTTTTCCTATTTTTATTTCCTTTGATATCTCTTTCTCTCTTCTTTATTTCTATGATAGTATTTAGAGAGGTTTTTAACTCCTCTATTTTATCACTAGAACTTACTTCTATAGTAATAATATTGCATTTTCCACCACAATCATTCAATATTTGGTCATTACGACACAAGGGGGTGATCACAACATCTAAATTAGAAAGGGCGTCATGCAGGGGAGCCCAAGTAGAAGCATTAGGGTTGTCTAGATTGTTACCATTCCCATCATCTTGGGGAGAATATGAAAGATCAATAGGGTTGATCACAGAGCTCACCAACCCAATAGATTAATTTGAGATAGGTAAGGGAACATGTTACCCATCCCTAGATTTTTGGAATCTAAAAATATTTCTTAGATGACTAAGATTCTTACAAATTTGATAGAAAATAGAAGCATTCTCATACTCTAGGTGTTTCTACCAAGATCCAAACCTAGACTATAGGGTAATATATTAAGGTAGAACCTAATTCAATGTGACATTAACATAAATACAAGAAAAAGGGAGTCCCTATTTTTTCATTGTGATACTATCCACTACCAGGAGAGACACAAAAGAGTCAACAATACTCCAAAAAACCTCAAAGTTCCAAAACTCCAGGGGTAAACTAGGAAGATGAATCTATGTTGGGGCTATAGTTCTTAGGTCAGTATTAGCATCAAATCTAGGTTTCCATTTGCACAGGGAGAGAATGTTTCTAGGGTTCTAGAACCAAATTTCCAAGGACCATTTGTAAAAACATAGAGCATATCCTCCTTATTCATAAAACTAAAAATAAATAAGCTATGAGGAAGTACATTAACATTAACAGCACCCTTAATTTTCCATTGGCTTGAAACCCACTTTATAAGTTGGTCAATAGAGGGTCTAAACGCTAAGAACTTACCCACCATGGAGAGTTCCAATTCACCCATGGTTTCATCCACTATGTCATTAGGAACAAGCATTGTAGATGGACGTTTCCATTGCAAGAAGGCACATGTGATCTCTTTATCTCTGAGTAAAATGAATTAGTTGGACTGACACATTTCAACGTATCCACAAGGGAGGAAGGTTTTTCAACTTGGAGTTGAGGCTCCTTCGAAGTAGTAGAAGTGATAAGTCCTATTTGTTACACATTCATAAAAAAAAAGAGGGAACACCAGAGGATCCCAAAAATAGAGAAGGGATTATCCCCCAAAAAATCAAAGGTAATGATTGGGAGACCCCAAAAGGTTCCCCCAACATTGACACTATAGAACTTGAGCAAGAAACAACTAGAGTAGAGAATCAAGGCAGAAATTCTAGCAGAGTGTAAAATCGATATATGTAAAATAGAATGAATGTTATGGTGTTGAATTTTGTTGTGATCAAGATATGATCTTATTTGTGGCATTCCAACTTATCTAAGGATATATTTATCTTTCAGTACTTAATATTTGTAACATGGTTATCTTATGGAAGACCTATCTTTGGTTCCATAGTAGCATGTTATGCATTTCTCATATGTATGACCTATATTTTAGGTTCAATGCCAATGTGTTGATTCTCATTGTATATCACAAGATACTTTTTATCAAGTCGACATATTTTTCTAGAATGACATATGTTTGTATATATATGTATATACCTGTATATGTATATGTATATGTATGTATATATGTATACTTATATATGTATATATATACATATACATATACATATATATACATATACATAAATACACACACACACACACACACACATATATATATATGTACATATATACATAAATATATTATATATGTACACACACATGTACATATATAATATATTTATGT
>JAGRRI010014426.1:0-23960 GCA_018584345.1 Thuja plicata
TAATATAGTTTAACATAAGGGAAATTTGCTTTGGGCCCACCTCAGCCTTGGAAGATTTCACATGCTCTCCATACTCCTTGGTTTTAATGCCACCATACCCTTTTCATGCGAAATTTATATGTTGACTTTACCTTAAGATTCTAGCACATTAGATGGAGTACTTTGCAGTGGCCCCACCACCCTTGTTTCATGCGAATGCCTTTGCAAAGGCTCTTCTCCCTTAAAAAAATTTGCAGGCTTTGAGTGGATTTGGGATTCCACACCCCCCACCCACTTGGCAAGTGGGCCTTGGGGGATGGGGAGATGATGTGATAGCTTGATAGGCTAGAAGGTAGATAGGGTGATAGGTTGGTAGATAAGTAGATAGGTTAGATTATAGCTAGTTAATAGGTAGTTAGTTGATAGTTAATAGATTTAATAACATAATCAGATTTAATCAAGTTTTGAACAACTTATTAAAATAATATTCTACTCTATCCATTGGGTACATAAGGGTACATAATTAAAATGGATCATTATATTTAGATAGATTAAATTAGTAAAATAGACTTATTTATTTATTGTGTTAATTGAATTATGTAGTCTCATTTAATAGATATACTTTTTATTTAAATTGTGTAGTTTAATTACTAGATTTATAACCTTAGTTTTTATGTGAAATATATAGATTTGCTAATATGTTATGGATTTAATTTCTTATTATTATTTTTAAATCATGTAATTTTGTTTAGATATAGTTTATTTAATTGTGCAGTTAATTATTGATTAATAGATGTAGTTTTTATGTAAAATGTATAGATAGATGTTAGTTTAATTTTATTACGATAAATTGAATTATGTTGCCCATGTGTTTCAAAGGGGTTAGAGGTCAATTTAAATTTTCTATTTGAGGTTAATTTAATATTCTATTAGGGAATTAAAGCACTATAGTTGCATGGGAATTTGAAAGAAAGAATTTAATTGTTTTTAGAAGGATAAGGATAAGGATTAGATTAGATTTTAATTATTGAATTTTAAACTAGTGGTTAATGGTCGAAAGAGAATTGGGACTAGATTTAAATGAATAAGTTTTAATCAAGGTTAAGAAATAAAGTAATTACCAGGGCAACCTAATTCAACATATGACTCTTAACAATTGATTATCATCATGATACTACACATGGATTAAAACATGAAACCAGAGTTAAATCAACCTGATCCAAGTGTTCACGTAACCCGTATGACAAGTTGATGCTCTAATTTTGCATCCGTATGTGGTACAACCCTAATTCAACCTATGTATATACCTTGCAACTCGAAGACTAACCTTACCATGCTATCACATTACCTCAATACATCCTTTGTTAGTGGTATGCACTTGCGTTTTAAAAAAAATTTGTATGTGTGTTTTGCCCTAGTTTTGGGCATGACATATTGTAAGCTCATAATACCTTTTTTATCAATGTTCCTCTTTTGTTCCTTTGCTCCAATTATTTCTTCTCGGTGAATGTTGCTCGGTGTCTACATAAAACTTTAGCTCTGTTCTTCAGCTTCTATGATCAGTTTTGTATGAAGACTTCTATCTTCACCAGAATTCTCTTCAACATTCCTCTATTTCTTTCCCCTTTGTTATGAATTACTTGTCTCTTTATATAGACAAGATTTCACCGTTTCTTGTCCTTCTCGTTTTCTTTGTTGATCACTTCTTGATCTGTAAATTTTGTCATGCTTGCTTTAGTTTTATTCCACAGATCTCTCCTTGTTTTATGGAATAAAACTTGCTTTAAATCTCCTTCTTATCTTTAGCTTTTAACTAATCAATGAAAACAAAGTAAACAATTAGTTAACTCCATCTTTAGCTCTTGCCAACTAAGTTGTTTTGTCATTTTTCTAACTTTAGTTCTCGTCAGTCAACACTTCAGTTGTGCTCGGTGACTACTACAGATAGCTCGGGCATCAACTTCAGTTATATTCGGTGGCAACTGCAGTTAGCTCGGTAATGCTTGATTGAGTATCACTTGCTCGGGTAACACTGTCCGTCGGGTAACACTGTGAACTTTTGTGCTCGGAGTTCACTGTTCGTCGGGGTTTGTTGGCACTCGGTGTACATGAATACCGATGAGAAAAACTTTGTCTCTTTAGATCTTTAAGTGTTGTGACAATATGAATATGAGAAATCATACCATATCAAGTTGACATCAATGACAATACAGTACATTAGCTGATTTAATGTCTTGCATTATCTTTCTGCATCTCGATGATCATCAACTTTGTCATCTTCAAACATTCAATCAGTTATAGTTCATCATATAGACCTACAAATCAATTATGCATTCCATTAGTTTAAAACAATGCATAAGACATATACACATGTAGTAATACTTCCATATAAACATACACACACATACATATAAACATATGTACCATGTATGCATGCATGGATGAATTTATTTTGGCCCTCTTATGAAAACAAACAAATACAGTAATAGTAAACAATTTTTGGCTTTTAAATGGTCTATGTTTATTTTCTTAATATTAAACATATTTTATTTTGAAATATATTTAAAAAATTACTATATAAGAATTTTTTAGATTTTTTCATACCTTGATTAAATTATTTTTAAATATTGTATTGTAATTTAAATTAAATAATTAACTTTGCAATAAAATTAGATTTTTTTTATCAGTAAAAGGCCGAAGCCCGTATATTTTATTTATAAAAATGATTTACAAATGTCTCCATTCTCCGCGGGCGCATTAAAATTATATTTATTATTTTATATAATTTTTATTTAATATAAATTATATTCTTAATATATATTATAGTATAATATATACTTACAAACTCACTATGCAATTGCCAACGCATCAAAGAAAACACGTTGACGGTTGGAAAAGCTTATTTGAATGAATTAGCTTTTTCCTTAAGCTTACTAATCATTAGGCTTTCAATTATCCTTGGGAAGGCGACTGTTGACCTTCAACATTCACAGTTGCAACCATCTCAATTTCCATGGCCAACTTTTGTTAGTGCTTTGGAAAATGGTGAGCAGTTTGTTTTCCCTTTGTTTTAGCGCAATAGAGATATGTAGATAATTAGGGATTGTTGTTAGGGTTTGTGTGAGTGTGAGCGCACTAAGTATAAGGAAGGAGGGAGGGGCATAATGAGTTGGTCTGAGATCGATGTGGGTGGGCAATCTCACTACTACAAAATAATGTATTTTAAGACAAAAATCTATTATTGTCCTAACTTTTTATTTTATTTTATTTTATATTTATATTATTAATTTCTGTTTTGATGTATTTTGTCTCTGAAGCGACATACTGAAAATTTGGAACAGGAAAGTTAACATTTAAGAAATCCTAATGCTAATTATTTTCAGCGAAGGTTATAAAGTTTCATTCACAAAGGCATTATAGGTGCCTCCAAGGATGGTCACGTGCTTCAATGGGTCTCCCATTGTGGTGAAAAGTGGGTAGATTAAACGTTTAACAGTCATGATGATAGAGATTATGACAAATTTTCAAATGCAAATTTGAAATCAAGGGGACTTTCAAGATTGGGGTTTCTCAGGATCCTAGATGTCTTTCCCCTAAATTTAGAAAAAGCCATCGTGGATTTGAGAAAAAAATATTTCAAAAGCCTTTGCTGGGATCGAATGTGGAGGGTTTCCAAAGGAAGAATAAGCCAGAGTCATTTGTTTCTAGGTTTGCCCGTGGCTTCAGCTCAACATGGCCATCACTGCTACAAATGACAAGGTGAGAAATACTTATGCCTCTGTGTTGTTATATTTTTTTTGGTAATAAATTCAAATGGGACACAAATATAAACTTTACAGGTTTTTTGCAGGCCTAGAAAACATGGCTACAAAGCAAGTTAATAGTCCCTTTAGGATTGATCCTTGCATTCACTTTGGCAGGGACTTAGTAACGAAGATATCAAAATGAGAAGAGATAAATTATTGCACAATAGTGAACTTTATTTCTCGTTTTGAATATGTTTTCTAAAGGTTTGCAGAAAGAATTGGTTCCTAATTTGGGTGATGAATATTCATCCCTTTTTGAACAAGTGTGCTTCAAGTTTGCTTATAATCTTGAAACAAAAAAAAGTGGTTACTTAGGTTTTGAATGCAAAATCCCATATTCAGTGGTTGGCAACAGGGGTATGCTTGGTGGTATATTTGCTAGAGAAAATAGAACAAGTTTCCAATAATAGGGACTAGTGCATTCACGTGTTGAGATGGTTATGTGCTCTCGCAAGACGCGTGAATCAATTAGATCACCATCTCCTTGCTAAAAAAATAGACATAAATAAAACCTCTGAAGAAGAAAGATAATCAACTTCATTATCAAAAGACTCATTAATCCAAAATATAGATATAGAGGTCTAGGAAGAGGGAAAGGGAGAATGCGAGGGAGGATGGATAGAAGGACATGCATAGAGGAAGATAATGATAGAGATAAAGATAGAACAAGATACGAAAAGAGAGTGGGGGTGGGGGGAGTGGAGAGACATACATAGAGGACGATATAGAGAGGGTGAAACAATTTTAAAAATTTAATCAAGTTATAGAATTTTAGTATATTAAAACTTCAACTTACCAACACTTTTATTTTTTATATAGATTATAATAAAGTATATTTTCTAACACAATAAAGACTTCTTCATAAGAACTTTATTTTATAAATTAAATAAAAATACAATTATACATATGTTGTAACCAAACATATTAATGTTGTAATAATATTTAGAAAAATCAAAATACAAACAATTCATATTAGGAAAATTAATTTTAAAAACTCATAATTTATTATCTATTTTTTATAATACTTTTTAAAAAAAATTATAAAAAAACTAAAATATTTAATGATAAATGTATATAATTATTTTTAAAAATATTTATTTTTTAAATCAATGTTTAGAATGAAATCTGGTATGAAACATATTTTTCAATTTTTTAAAGTTTGAAATTATTTTTCCTTTTGACAACTGAATCCCATTCAAAATAGGAAAAAAATTTCAATTGGAGGTTTTCAATTTATTTATATAAATTGGAAAAATGCAAATTAACGAGTATGAGGTATTTACAAGAAATCAAATTTGTGATATTTTTTTCAAGATACCTAAAAATTAGATTTCAAAACCAATTTACTTAAATCATCCAAAAATCTAATCTAACTAATTATATTTACGAGTCCATACCCATTATCAATTAAAACTCAATAAAATAATAATTGTAGATGATTTTACTATCTCATCAATTTTATAAAAAAAACAAAGTAAAAATATAAATGCAAGGTCAATTTATAATATTGTTATCAAGATTCCAAAAAATTAGATTTCATAAACAATTTACGTAAATCATCCATAAATCTAACCTAACATAATTATATTTAATAGTGCATACCCATTTTTTATTAAAACACAAAAAAATATTATTTATAAATGATTTAACTATCTCAACAATTTTATAAAAATAAATAAAAAATGTAAGTGCAAATACTAACCCTTATTTTCCTAGTACATACTCATTTTTACACGTCATTGTTTTCCCCTTAAAAGTAGGCACATGTTTTACGAATGTCACGTGGTGGAGGGCAACGTCCCTTTCTGGGAGAAACCACTAGAAAGGCGTGGCATTTCCGGCGTTAGTAAGTATATTTTGGGATAAGGAAGGAGCAGCAAGGGTGGCCCACCCACGTACATCATTAATTGTATTATTCTCCAATTCCATGCACGAATCATATCATGAGGGGTCTAGGTTTGGGCGGCATTAGTTTAGCTGTACTGACGCCATTATTCATCAAATACGTTAGCCTCCCCTGCATTAAATAGTTTCTTATCTTCATACCTCTCCCAACAAATTTGATTGTATTAAATATTATAAAGGAATATACACTTTCCCTGGTTAAATAATTATTAGTAAATCAGTCAGAGTTAATTTAAATAATTAAAAAAAAGGTGTTTAGGATTTGATCAAATGTATAGTTTATTCTTTTTAAAAAAATTAAATGTAGAAGAATTGGATTTTTTTTAGTTCATAAATAAATGGTCAATAAATATTTGATGTAATCTAAAATTAAAGGGATAATCATTTACGTATAATTTATACTTATTAAAGGGATAGAAGTATATTTTACAAGGAATTGAGGTAGTGATAGTTGTTTTATATTTTATGTAAAATTTGTAATATTAAAGGTATCAAGTGGGTCTAATTCTTGATTCGTAGTTTTCATTTAATTTATTATGCACTTCTATGATTTGGTGTTGTTTTCACTTCTCTTTAATAATTAAGGACTAGCATGTATATATTTAATAATATATAAAATATGAGGAGACTCTCTCTCTCTCACTCATATAATATTATTAGATTATTAAATATAACATTACTATATTAATATATTAAATATAAATATAATATGTTATTTTTTATATAAGATAACTACATATTGTTATCATAATAATAATATTTATATTATTGTTAATATATAATATTTAGTATATATTATACTAAAATATTTAATATTATAACGATGGAGGATATAGTTGGCATGGAAAAGACAAATATAGTCTGGTTTGTATTATGCATGACAACCTTATGGCTCACCTCCTAACAAGATCATCTATAGGATTCTCAGTTTGTTTCAGACATTACTGAAGAATGTTATAAGTGAAGGTGAGAGTTTGGTTTATAACAAAATGATGAAGAAACACATGTTCAATGTCAAGGTCATTGTATAGAAGAGTCCATGGATCTTTAGATCATATGCCCTTTGTGAGGAGACCAATTAGGTGATTATGAGGATTATTCGAATGAGAATGTATCGAGGAGACACATACATAATAGGCTCATCTTTGAATCATTATTCACCTACATAGTTTGAAACAAAAAGGTACTAATGACATGTTAAATGATCTTGGCTCATCACTTTGTCAAGAATGCAAATGAAGAAATTATCAAGAGGCTTGTGTCATCCATTTTGCAGTCCAAACATGGGATGATTGTTGGGATATTTGACGTTGTTGTTATTGATTGAAGATTAACCCCAGCCCTAATTCTAACCCTGAACCTTGATTGAACTTTAAAATAAACAAATTTAACCGTGGTGAATCCTAGTCCTAACCTTTTCTCTAGCTTAAATCGAGCCCTAGGTAACCTCAATCTACTTAAAACCTAATTTGAACCCTAATTTAGCTATAATTATAACCCAAACCCTAAATTAAAGTTAATTTTTAATTGAATTGAATGCCAACCCTTTCATATTTCTAACTCCATTTCTAACCTGAACCCTAATTCTACTTCTAACCCTAATTCTAATCATAACCCAATTGAAACCTAACTCTTTCTCGTCGATTTTGCTAATGGGCGGAGATAGAGTAGAGAGCCTCTCTTGTGACAGGGTTTGAAGGAATAGTCAAGTTTGGAAGATAACAGAGGATGGAGACTTGATTCCTTCCTTGAAGAAGATCCATGGAGATGATAAAGAAACAACAAAGATATTTTTAAGTTTTGAAATGATAGAACCATGTGAGTGTACATGTCAAGCAAATGATTACCTTGTTAGTGTATGGAAAAGAAATGATTACCCTATTAGTGAGTGGAAAAGAAAATAACTATCTCTAAAGACACAACCATGTAGGTAATTGATCTCTAGGTGCAAGGGAGAGATTTTTATGGACATAAAGGCTACAAATGATGCTATCAACAAGCTTATACATGGGAATGATACTTGGAAATTTGGGTAAGATAGTTTCTAGATGTTATGGAAGACTATCAATTAAACCCATTTAGGCTACCGCAGACAAGATAATCATGCACTATGGGTAACTGCACAAAGATGGGGGACCAAAAAGGGAGTATAAGGTGCCACTTTTTTTCTTAGCTAAGAAAACTCTAAACTTCGACGATAAATTGAACATAGTTAGACTAAAAATTTCAAGATGCGACAAGAACAAGAGTTGTATTACTCCGAATCTAGTTTCTAAACTACTAATTTATTTTGAAAATGGTGGATATTAAGGCCCTCAAAAAGGGGGAGCGCAAAACGTGGTCTTGTTTTTTGTGAAAAAAACATAACATAGTGTCTAGTGTGCTCCCCCTAAAATGTTAACCTTTTTTTTTTTTAATCGCTCTAGTAAGAAGTTAGCTAACACCATGTAGTTTATCCCATATTTTTGTATTAATTTTTTTTATGGGTGTGTGATTTTTTTACGAATTTTCGAAGTAGATACATCCTGAAAAATGTGAAATTTGTGTGTGCTCCCCCTACAAACCATTGAAAACTATCAATAATCAAATTTTTTTTTTTAAAGTGTGCAAAATGGAGTCTAGTTTTGAAAAAATTAAATTGTTTCAAGATTCAACAAATGAGCGAAAATCTAAGCCCAAAATACTACATGTTGGTTTTTGAAAAAAAATGGACATACTTACAAAAGAAATTAGAGATGAAAAGCTTAACACAATCAGAATTTAAAATAAATTATATGGTTAGATAGCTAACTAAGAGATCTATAATATCATGTCGTTTGATTTTATCGTTGTTGAAGCGCGTGCAATCCTGAAGGGGATCACAAACCAAAAAATGTGATTTTTTGGAATGTTTGTTGGAAATCACGTCTCTGACTTGTTTGAATCCTCCAAGCCTTTGGGTTGGATCCCTAAGGAAAATCTAGGCCTTAGGCTTGGTGGATCCCAATGGAGTTAATAGGGCGTACACCCTATGCAAAACATTGCATTTCAAATGTTGCATTGATTGTGACTTGGCCACTTGAAGTGTTTAACATAGGGTGTATGCCCTATAGGGAGAACACCTAATGAATAATGATGAGAGAGAGAGAGAGAGAGAGAGAGAGATTGTATAGGGTTTGTATTATAAAATTGTATGAGTTTGAATATTACACTGGTTTGATAATGATATTATTGTGTCAATTTAGGGTCAAATGCATTGCACACCCATTACATAATTGAAAATCCTTTGGAATTCATAGAAAATAAAAGATTGATTTCCATTTAGTTCATGCCTAGTGTACTTTTTGTTGCCTGACAGATTATTACAGGGGCTTCCACCTATTACGAGATCAAAACCTCTAATTAAGTTAATCATTTCATCAAGTCTTTCTATTATCAGATTCTTTACATCCACCACCTCAATTAGTTGAGCCTTTTGATGTATTTTTCTACTTGCTTCTTAGGACACTTTAGGACCCTAACCATGCATCTTAGGGGTCCTAAAGGTCGTAAGGCATCATAAGGGGTTCTAGGACACATTAATGTGTCCCAAGACCCCTTAAGAACCCTTAGGACCCCTTAACATATATTAGTGTATGGTAAGGGGTCCTAAGGGGTCAACCCTTACAACCACTTAAGACACCTTAACATACATTTTTTTATGGTAAGGGGTCCTAGGACACATTAATGTGTTCTAAGACCCCTTATGACCACTTAGGCCCTTTTAGGACCCCTAAGATGTCCTAAGGGGTCAACCCTTACAACCGCTTAAGACCCCTTAACATACATTTTTTTATGGTAAGGGGTCCTAGGACACATTACTGTGTTCTAAGACCCCTTATGACCACTTAGGCCCTTTTAGGACCCCTAAGATGTATTCTTAGAGGTCCTAAAGGGTCCTAAGGGGTTGTAAGAGGGCTTAAGGGGTCCTTAGACACATCAATGTGTCCTAGGACCCCTTAACAACCCTTACAACCCCTAATATGTATGGTAAGGGGTCCTAGGACACAGTAATGTATCCTAAGACCTCTTATGACACATTAATATTCCTAAGAATACATCTTAGGGGTGCTAAGGGTCCTAAGGGATCATAATAAGTCTTAAATATTCCTCATGACCTATTAATGTGTCCTAGGACCCATTAAAAACCCTTATAACCCCTAAGATGTATGGTAAGAGGTCCTAGGACCCCTTACCATACATTTTTGTATGGTAAAATTTTTGTATGGTAAGGGGTCCTAAAGGGTTGTAAGGGGTACTATAACACATTACTATGTCCTAAGACTCCTTAAGACACTTTAGGATCCCTAAAACTATATCTTAGGGGTCCTAAAGGGTCGTAAGGGGTCGTAAGGGGCCCTAGGACATACTAATGTGTCCTACGACCCCTTAGGACCCTTTAAGATCCCTAAGAATACATCTTAGGGGTTGTATGGGGTTTTAAGGGATCCTCAGACACATTAATGTATCCTAGGATCCCTTAACAACTCTTATAACCCCTAAGATGTATGGTAAGGGGTCGTAGGACCCCTTACCACCCCTTTATGACCCCTTACCATACATACATTTGTGTATGGTAAGGGGTCATAAGGGGTCTTAGGATACATTAATATGTCCTAAGACCACTTAGGACCCTTTAGGATCCCTAAGAATACATCTTAGGGGCCCTAAAGTGTCTTAAGGGGCCTTAAGGGGTCCTCAGACACATTAATGTGTCATAGAACCCCGTAATAACCCTTATAACCCCTAAAATGTATGGTAAGGGGTTCTTGGACCCCTTACCATTCCTTAAAACCCCTTACCATACATTTGTCTATGGTAAGGGGTTGTAAAGGGTCATAAGGGGTCCTAAGAAACATTAATGTGTGCTAAGAACCCTTAGGACCCTTTAGGATCCCTAAGAATACATCTTAGGGGTATTAAAGTGTCGTAAGGGGTCTTAAGGGGTTCTGAGACATATTGATGTGTCATAGGACCCCTTAACAATGCTTACAACCCCTTAGAAGTATGGTAAGGGGTCATAAGGTTTCTTAAGGGGTCTTAACGGGTCTTAAGGGGTCCTAGGACACCTTAACAACCCTTATGACCTCGTAAGACCCCTTACCATACATTTGTTCATGGTAAGGGGTCCTAGGACACAGTAATGTGTGTCAAGACCCCTTAGTACCTTTTAGGATCCACAAAATACATCTTAGGAGTCCTAAAGTATCGTGAGGGGTCTTAAGGGTTCTTAAGATGTCTTAATTGGTCGTAAGGGGCAACCCTTATGAACCCTTAAGACCCCTTACCATAAATTTGTTTATGGTAAGGGGTTCTAAGGGGTCGTAAGGGGTCCTAGGACACATTAATGTGTCCTAAGACCCCTTATGACCCCTTATAACCTTTTTGGACCCCTAAGATGTATTCTTAGAGATCTTAAAGGGTCCTAAGGGGTTGTAAGGGGAATTACGAGGTAATCAGACACATCAATGTGTCTTAGGACCCCCTTAACAACCCTTACAACCCCTATAGTGTATGGTAAGGGGTCCTAGGACACATTAATGTGTCCTATGCTCTCTTATGACCCTTTAGGATTCCTAATATTACATCTTAGGGGTCCTAAACGGTTCTAAGCGGTCGTAAGAGGTTGTAAGGGGTCCTCAAACACATTAATGTCTCATAGGACCCCTTAATAACCCTTACAACCACTAAGATGTATGGTAAGGGGTCCTAGGACCCATTATGACCCCTTACCATATATTTGTGTATGGTAACATGTTTGTATGGTTAGGGCTCATAAGGGATCCTAAGATCCCTAAGAGTACATATTAGGGGTCCTAAACCATCTCAAGGGGTCCTCAAATACATTAATGTGTCCTAAGACCCCTTAAAAACCCTTACAACCCCTAAGATGTATGGTAAGGGGTCTTAGGACCCCTTACAACCCCTTACCATACATTTGTGTATGGTAAGGGGTACTAAGGGGTCATAAGGGGTCCTAGGACATAATAATGTGTCCTAAGAACCCTTAGGACCCTTTAGGATCTCTAAGATACATCTTAGGGGTCTTAAAGCATCGTAATGGACTTAAGGGGTTCTTAGACACATTAATGTGTCCTAGGACCCTTAACAACCTTTACAACCCCTAATATGTATGGTAAGGGGTCCTAGGACTCCTTACCACCCCTTACCATAAATTTATGTTAGTAAGGGGTCATAAGGGGTCCTAGAACATATTAATGTGTCTTAAGACCCCTTATGACCCCTTCAGACCCTTTAGGATCCCTAAGAATACATCTTATGGGTCCTAAAGGGTCGTAAGGGATCTTAAGGGGTCCTATGACCCATTAACAACCCTTACAAACCCTTAAGACCCTTTACCATATATTTTTTTATGTGAGGGGTTGTAAGGGGTCTTAGGACATATTAGTGTGTCCTAAGACCTAACCTTGTGACCTCTTAGGACCTTTTAGAATGCCTAAGATGTATTCCTAGGTATCCTAAAGGGTCTTAAGGGGTTGTAAGGGGTACTAAGACACATCAATTTGTCCTAGGGCCCCTTAACAACCCTTACAACCCCTAATATGTATGGTAAGGAGTCCTAGGGAACATTAGTGTGTCATAAGACCTCTTACGACCCCTTAGGACCCTTTAGGATTCCTAAGATTACATCTTAGGTGTCCTAAATGGTTCTAAGAGGTCGTAAAAAGTGTTAAGGGGTCCTTAGACACATTAATGTGTCCTAGGACCCCATAAAAACCCTTAAAACCACTAAGATGTATTGTAAGGGGTCCTAGGACCCCTTATGACCCCTTTCTATACATTTGTGCATACTAAGGGTTCCTAAGGAGTCTTAAGGGGTCCTAGGACACATTAATGTGTCCTAAGACCCCTTATGAACCTTTAAAATCCCTATGAATACATCTTAGGGGTACTAAATAATTGTAAGGGGTATTAAGGGGTCCTCAGACACATTAATGTGTCGTAGAACCCCTTAACAACCCTTAAAACCCCTGGGTATGTGCAGGATCATGGTATGCCAAAAACTGGCGATGTGAAAAATGAGATTTTCACTCGTCCAAAAGCGCACCCAAAAGTTTGTTGACTTTCTAGTAGGCATGTGTGTCAGTACACATGGCCAAGACAAAAGCCAAAGAAAAAGAATTATCAGATATCCGATAATATCAGATATCCGATAATATCAGATATCCGATATTCATCAGTAAAATATATTTGTAGACCGTGACTGCGTTCAACATTTTCATTGTGAAAACATTGAACACAACCAAACAATTTTGTATATCTAAAGACAATCATATATCCAATTTTTTACAGTTAATAATTTTCCTCCAAATTGAATAGGTAAGTTAAATTTCTAAGTTTTTAATATTGTTTTTGGTTTTTGAATTGAAATTTGTGGTTTTTTTTTTATTTATAAAAACTAGGGTTGAAATGATATTCTTTATTGTTTTTTTAAAATTGATTATAATTGTCTTTTTTGGTTTTCATTTTAATTAGACATGGATTCAAACCAATCAGAAAACCCTCCCAATGAGTCTACAAACAATCTAGAACCAACTCAAAACAATCTCCCGCCTTCAAAAGACCAACTAGTCTCAAACCCTTGACCATTAGAGGATCTCATAGGAGACAATTTAAATCATCTTAGAGGATATCAAACCACATATTCTAATATTCCCCCATTTATCCCCATTTTTTCAACATTGAACTCCATTATTGAAAGCATGGAGAAACTCACAGAGCAACATAACGTTGCACTTCTTTGGCGCGATTCCATGCATGCCCAGTTTGATGATGGGCTTGATTATGATCAATTTATTGACCTAAATATAATAAAAATTGACACATGTAACCTTTTTGTGGATCCCAAAATTGGTTTAAAAGTGGACCCTCAAAAGATGAAGTTGTCAATTAAATGGTGCACAAAGGATGCAATACGCAACAACTTTTGGGACCGCTGGTGTATGGTTTTTGATAGACTACCCCATAGTAATTTGGATGTCCCATTCTATTTCATAAGAAAATTGTATGTTGAATTTGTGCTCATTCCCAAGGTAAATTATTGGAGCATGAGATTGAACCAGGGCATAGGCTTAGGCACACCTCAGGACAGGCCATGGGCACAAGAAGTGAAATCTCGCACATATGTCCCCCTCCCGAGATTTCACCACCTCCTACAGTGCAACATCCTAATATTATTGTTGAGGTCAGTTCACAAACTATTCAAGCCATTCACACCTTGAGTGATCTACTGGTTAGGCAGAGTGTGACATTTTTTCCTCCTCATGCTGATGCTTTTGGCCCTTCCACATCCTCCATGAGGTCACATGTTTGTGTGCCCCATACTTGCATTATGTGCAAGAATATGTGCTTGGGTCCCCTGAATGATAATGATTCATATAACTATGTCTTCGAGGTGGACGATACTACACATCACACTATAGGCACTGAAGCACCCCATGGAGATGTGCATCAGGGGCATACAGAGCCATGTACTCCTACTGTTATGGTAAGAGTAAACAACTAAATTGTTACATTGTATTTAATTTTAAACTTTCATATTTTTAATTAAATTATCTTATAATGATTTTCCATTTATGTTCTTTTATGTGTTCCATTTATGTTCAGTTGATGATAGAGGAGGAGATAGCACAGGTGGAGGGGTCTGTGCTTTTGGCCATTTGTTTTGGCCTTGACACTTCCATGGTACATAAGTTTTAATGTACTCACTGGTTTCCTTTTATTATAATAGTATACACGTGTTTTCTAATTTTTATGATCATGTTATTAGGGTGATGTAATGCTCTTAATAGGGAAGATCTTATTTTTGCACTAGTGATATTTTTGGGTGATAATTCTCACCGTGGTTTTTACCTCTAACAAGGGTTTTCACGATAAAGTATTGGTGTCATTGCGTTAATTTCATGGATGTATGTTTTGATACACTTTTGTGTTATATTTATCTTTTTCGTGTTACTTTGGAAGTTGATGAAAATATTTTTTTAGATCTATGGTTGCACTGATTCACCCCCCCACCCCTCTTAGTCCCTTATAAAATTAACATTGTCATGATGAAGCTTGATGTGATTACAACTATGCCAAAATCGTTGTGGGATTGGTTACAATCATGGACTCTCTTATCTAAGAATGAATTATTTTCATGTATCTAGATAATTACCCGTGTGATGGTAATATGGTCAATTTAGCAGAAGAGGAATAAAATAATTTTCAGGAAGGAGGTTTTAGTGGTGGAGAAAATTCAAGAAAAAATAGATAGGTCCTTTTTTGAAGTTGTAAACTTGTATACTCAAAATTAAAAAGTTTGCATGTCAGAATTTACAACACGGGATGCTCATCTCTTGAAAAAATGGAGCAATATTATTATACATGTTAGTGGCTTCCATTTAAACCTAAAGTAGATAGGACTCAAATCAAATGGCATCCACCCACACAACATTATGTTTTGATTAATAAGAAAAAGAAAGTTTTGAAGGGACCCAAAACCCTTTTACAAACCATTACAACATAGGAACAATAATTGAAGACCACTAGAAGAAAATAGGAATCACCCGTAAAAAAATACTACAAAAGGCAACAACACTACCAATGAAAACACAAAAAAAGCAGCAGGAAAGATAGAACCTAGAGGAAAACCAAGATCATACGCCAACACTAATAAAAGCAGGATGACCCACACAACATTATGTTAAATTGAACTTTGATGGGGCTTAAAGGGGAAACCAAAGTGTATCATGTGCATGGATATGTATTAGAGATGAACTTGGATCCTTTTTAAAAGGGAAATCATTTTCTCTTCCTCAAGGACTAAATAATGTAGCAGAGGCATGTGCCCTATTGCAGGGACTAATTATATCCAAAAAATTATGTTTTAAGAATATCCATGTTGAGGTTGATTCATTAATAATAATTAGTGCATGTAATAATAGGAGAAGCTTCAACTAGCATTTAAATTACATTGTTCACTAGGCTTGGAGACTACTAGACTCATTTGAATCTTACATATTGTCTCATAAATAAGGAGAAGGAAATATAACTTGTTGATCTCTTTCCAATATGGGGGGATGGTAAAGGAATAGACACTTTGGATGGGAGATTTAGGTGGGATGAATTCACTCATTTGATAAAGATAATCAAACTTGAAAAATTATTGGATGAGCGAGGCAGATCGGTGGGTAATGGTAAGCATGATCCATAAGATGCAACATAAACACCATGATGTACATTTCAATAAACATGTGATGAAACTAACATGTAAGTGGTATGGTTGGGTGGAAAATGAAGGGGAATAAAAAATCAAGTTTCATTTAATATCAAGGGATCGATGTTGTTATTCCATGGTACATGATGGATATTTTCATTGCTAGCATTATGCAAAATTTCACAAGGCCATTTAAAATGCCCAAAGGTTGATGAAATTGATAGGATAACACATGCTAATATCCTTGTAACCACCCTAATTTGGTCTTCTCTGACCAGAGACCCTATTTTCCCTAAGTGTGATCATACCCCTAATTATGTCAAGACAATTCTTCAATTGATTGGCATAATTCATTTAAATCAAATTTAATCTCCTAAGTGTTCTTATCACTAAAATACATTAATTGCCTTGGGCAATTAAATCAAATCAAATCAATTAAATAAAAAACAAACAAATACATGGCTAAGGTAATTAAATAAAAGGAATTAAATAAAATCCTAATTACAACTCCTTACTTGCAAAAGGGAAAGTCAATTCCCTAGCCAATGAGAATTAAATCACTTGGATCATCTCACATGGATCACCAAAGATTTGATCTCCACCTCTCTTCACAAATAAATCCTAACCTCTCATTCCTCAAATTCTTCTATAAATGGAATGAATTTTGAGCTCAATGGCCCCTAATTTTAGAATTCATTTGTAAACTTATGTTGCTCATATTATTAGAGATTTCTTCATGCATTTTAGCTCAAACATTTAGAATTGTTATAATCTTTCAAATGGAGCTCTAAAATGAACTTTGATTGAGCAGTTTAGCTTGCATTTTAGTTAAATGTTCCATTATAAGCATGATGTTGTCACTAATCTATACATTATCTAAGGGCAATTATAGCATATTTCATACTCTTCTTAGAAAGGGAGAAATATGTCAATTTTGGTGATATATATGTGCTTTTCCTTTGATATTTCATGTTATTTCACTAATGCAATGACATATTGAAGTGTTGTGTTGAATCTAGAAGATCCACAAAATATAGACACCATTTCTGGCACCCACCATGGAGAAGATCCTTGAATTTTACCTCATCTTCTTATCATTTTTGGCTAATTTGGGTTCTTCAGGTTCAGAGTCACCTTTATTTGATCAAGGCTCGCATTCAGGAAAGGGCCTCACATAAAAGAAATCAGATCACATCCCAGGTTTCTAAAATTGCATCTGGTATATCATATATCATATCTGTTAAAAGATCATATCCAGTAGATTTTGTATCACATTTTGTTCAAAGCATCGCATTCAAAACTATGAATCACATACAGGAAATCTAGGATTGCATCTAGGAAAGAAGTCACATCTGGGTAATTGATTTGCAAATTTGAATTTCTAACCACTAATCTTGTGACCATGTTTGTTTATGTCCTTTAAACAACCTAACTTTTTTATTGTAGGTTGTTTTTAGAGCCTTTTTTCTCAAAGAAGAGGAAAGTAACTACTAACTTGTGGTTTGCAGGTTGTAGAATTGTTCAATTTGACTCTATTTTTTCAAATCTTTAAAAATAAGTACATTTTCCATCACTTAGTAAATTGACCAGAGGATTAGACTCTTTTGCTTTAAGGAAAATCAAAAACTCACAAGTCAATTTAAGATATGATAGGAATTTGGGGAGAATTTGAACAAAGCAAACTCACATTGTCTAATTCTTTTGGGATAGTAATTGAACAAGATATTTCACTAAATATTGTGGTAAATGAACAAGTTCAATTGTATAATTCTTTTGGGATAGTAATTGAACAAGCCATTTCACTAACTCTTGCGGTAAATTGAACAAAGAAAACTCATTGTCTAATTTTGGGAAAAGTAAATGAACAAGAAAATCACCTAATTTGGGGAAATTGAACAACACAAATTTGCTTTCCAAATGCTTGTGCTTTCTTACAATAGGAACTTAAAGTCAAACTTAAGCTTATTACTTAGTCTCACTAGAGGATTTTCTCTTCTTTCCAAGTGGAAGAATCAAAGACTCGTAATAGGAGATTGAGTTTTGAGTGACGTAGTTTGAGGAAATGAACAAGTTTGGTGTGTTTGTGGGAGAAAAAAGAATGAAATAGGAGAGTATGCTCTTCTTCTTTTGAAGAATCAGAATTCTAGACTCCTAAGCTCGCCAATCCTTTTCATTGCTTTCAAAAACATTAGAGGGACTGTCGATTGAGGAAAAAATCTCTTGGGACGACCCAAGTGAGGATAGGTTTACGCTAACCCTTCCAACTCACTATAATCAATATGCTTCCTTGTAGGCCAAATCCTTGGAAGATGTAGTTGGTTTTGTTTCTGGAATTTCAACATCATTCCTTAAACATGCTAGAGTGTGTGTAGAGAGGAGCTGCTTGAATCTTTCTTGTGAGACTACACACATTTGAGTACTCATAGGGATATACACCTCAATTTTTCCTTGTTCAATTCTATGGGGGATAATTGTGAATGGATGCCCACAATTACAAAACACTTGTAGTAAACAAAAACCTGATTTATCTTTGAAATGGTGATAATCTTTGTGCAAGGCAAATAGTAATTTCCCCAAGTTACTCATCATTTAGTTCCCTCACCTGCGTTTGGATTCAGCTAATACGACATCATGACTAGAGATATTGTGTGCTTGGTGATGGTCGTATTCTGATTAGCATGTGAGTATGTACCTAAGTCTACAAGCAAAGATTTTCATTCTATGCTTAGAATCTAGGGAAGAGGGAAAGTGTTTGATCACCCTTAACAAAAGAACATTGCTTGATGTATCTGAAAGACTCACTAAAAAGATAAAATCCTAAAAAAAAGCAATAATATTCATTCCTTGACATACATGCTATTTAAACCTCACTGGAAAGTCTCAGAAAACCTCTGCTGTTAGATACAATTTCACGCATTTCAAGACAAAAATTGAAAAATTTCTGAAAACCATCAGAGGCTCGTTTTTGGTCAGTCTTAGCTTACATCTAGTTGCATAGCTCGCATCTAGGATACTCAGTCAATTTTGGTCATTCCTGGCTCACATGCAGGAAACTTTCTTACATTTAGTAAATCAAAGCTCGCATCTAGTTAAGCATGAGCTCGCATCTAGAAAATCAAGCCTTGCATTTAGGAAGTTTCATCTAGGATAGTGAGCCCTTACACATGTGTCTTTGAGAGAAACTTAGTACTTTTGGATAACCTTTTGGCTCTTCAGTCTGGTCCTGTTGCTCTTGCTGGTCCACCTGTTTCTGTTTCACAACTTTCTTAGGAGTCTACCTTGCATGTCCTTTTGGACTCTCATAATTGGTCTCAAAACGTGTGGTCTACTCATTTATCAAAAACCTCTTGATTATCAACTCACTATTAGGGAATTCTAACCCTCTGACGCTAGAGTCATTCACTTCCACTAAAGCAAACAAAATTCTATTTGGACAATTTGAGATTCTATTTGACACAATTGGAAAACTTTTACAAAGTTGAGATCCATCTTTCATGGTTAACACGAGATGCAACAAGTATCTTACTGACAAATCAGAGGTACCTCCTATATTACTACAATATCATCAAGGAGAGACATCTCGTAATCTCCCATTGAATCAAGACTCACCCGCAATGGACGCTTCTCATCAAGGATGGAGTAGAGCTTTTGAGGAATACAACAATGAAAAAACTAAAAAGATCAAGACATTAGTAGCGAAGAAGAACAACATATCAACCACACTTTGTTTTACTTAGATAGTGATGGAGACGTACTCAAGGAAGAGTACAACAAGCTCAGACAAAGTAGAAAATTCCAAAGGACATTGGAAAGAATCATTGGTGAAGACAAGGAGAAGTACTTCCTACATCTAGCATCTCTTGGAGTCAAACTCCCTAAAGATTATGATGTAGATAGATTAAAGGAAAAAGAGGTACCAACACCTATATCTATTCTCACCAAACAATTGACCTTAATGCAATCCAAACTTGCGACACTCAAGCAATAAAAGGTCAAACCAAAAAATTACTCTTTGGACCACATATGTCCATTCCCTTTTGATAAGAGTATCAACATGGTTCTGTTTCCTCCCAACATGGAAAGACCCAAATATGACAAGTATATGAGATAAAATGATCCACATGACCATGTGAGAGAGTTTTGTGCTCTAAGAATTGAGTACATGTATGAGCCTACCTATTTAATGAGGCTATTTCTGAGGATTTTAGGCAGAAATGCTATGGAGTGGTTCTCCAAACTCACACCAAGTGTGAAGTCTTTTCAGGAGTTAATTCAACATTTTGTTCAACATTACTCCTATAATATACAACATAATGTAACCATGATGGACATATGTAACACAAAGCAACAAAATGGTGGATCCTTTACACACTTTTTACAAAAGTGGAGGGAAATATTTGCTAGGTACTCAAGAGAAATACCTGAATAAGAAAAGATGGAAATATTTATTAACAACTTGGTACCCAAAATGAACTATGCATTACAAGTGTAAGATTCACCAAGCTTTGATAGGCTGATCAAGAATGCCATGCATGCTTAAGATGTCATGGGTAAGAAAGGAGAAATCACACTCCAAAGTGATAAAAAAATCTACCAACTACAACAACAACCCTAAATGGTGGAAACAAAACAAGAATTTTTTTAATGATGGAGTGGTAGATGCATACAATGCTAATCCTAAATCAGTGGTGTTCAATCTAACGAATAGATTACAAGAAAAAAAATAAGCTAAGGTAACAACAACAATACCAAGAGAAAACAATTTGAATAACAAGAGCAAACCATGGACTAGACCTCAAAGAACATTTACTCCATTGGGCGAACCTCTTGAGATAGTTTTGAAGACACTCTTGGATAACAAAGTCCTCACAATTCCCAATTCAAAACCTTGGGAACTAGAACTTAAACCAAGATGTTGGAATGACAATACTTTTTGTGTCTTTCATAAAAACAAAGGACATAAGACCAATGACTCTCTCAAACTCAAACATGTTATACAAGACTTTATTGAAGGAGGAAAAATCAAAGTGGAAGGGCATACCACTAATGAAGACCATATGACATTTAACAAACCGTTTCCTAACTACAAAAAAGGGGAAAATTCTAAAGGGAAAGGAAACAACATAAATTACACCTACTCCAATAACGACAATGTGATCAACAGGTTGGACATTAAAAGTGAATCAATAAATGTGATCACTATTAAAGGTGCTAAAGACACATTCACACAATCAAACATGGTGAATCAAAGCTAAGCACAAGTCATGATCAAAGGAGCACAATTCTCATCCAAACAAGCAATATCCTCCAAAGTACTTGTCATCACAATTCCCAAACCTGCAACAACAATAAAAACAGTTACAATCCCATCTACAAACTATAACTTGGTAAATCAACTACAAAGAACCTCAACTCAAATTTCTATATTTGAGCTACTAAAGATCTCTTTAGTGCATAGGGAAGCTCTTGAACAAGCCCTACATTCTGCAAATGTTCCATAAGACATTGATGTAGACAAGTTCCAGGCAATGGTTAATCATATCTCAACTCCATGTTACCTATCTTTTTCGAAAGAAGATGAAAAATCATTGACTCATCTGCATAACCAACCCATACACATTGAAGTCTTGATTCACAAAACCCATGTCATACATGTATTGATAGATGGAGGCGCATGGTTTAACATATGCACTCTCAATCTAATAAAGAAGTTGGGACTTTTAGAACAAACCATTGACTCAAGGAGTGCGATAACTATCAAAGCTTACGATGAAGAAGAAATATCATCCAAAGGACTCATTGTTCTACCAATTAGAATAGGACCGATTTAAAGAAATGTGATCTGTCAAGTTCTTGATCTACCATTGGCCTATAAAATTTTACTAGGGAGACCTTGGATACATGAAATGAAAACAATACCATCCACTTACCACCAATGCATCAAATTCCCACAAAATGGGGTGGAAGTAACAATTCCTGCCGATTCAAGCTATACTTGCAATAATGTCAAAGAAGATAGTGTGCTTCCTCATACAAGGAAGTCCCACAAGAATTTTTACCTGAAATGTCTAAAGACATGGTGATGAGAAGCTTTGGAAAGACACTAAAACTTGAATAAACCAGTATGGGAGAATACAAGCTAGGCATGACCCCATCATTGACAAAACTTCGTGTGTCTCCAAGATCTTATGGGAAACTCTCCTCATCTTTCACACCTACAACATCAAAAGAACAAGACATTCATAAAGAAACTGGTATGGTTAGAGCCTCTACTTCTCAAGAGGATGAAAAATAAGATAAATTAGTCTTGGCTTGGCTCTACAAAGGAGAACCAAAATAAAATGAGGTAAAACATGTGGATATATCCCCAAAAAAGTATGGTGAAGGATATGATCTTCTCAAAAAAATGGGATATAAAGGGAAGGGATCTTTAGGATATAAAGGAAAAGGACTTGTTGAACCTATACACATGAAATTCAGAAACACCAAAGACAAAACAAGTTTAGGTTTCAATAACAATTTTGAAAACCCTACTTCAAGAGATGGTCCAATCTTTGATGAAAGAATTCATGATGAAGAAGAAGAAACAACATTGGAACCATAGACCTATGAGAGATTATTACATATTGTTACAGAGTATCCAAAATATTAAGGATAAATATATGTACCTACTTTTGAAGCACAACAAGAGCCTCATGTTCCTTTATTGCCACAAACTGATATCCAAGGAGTAGAGGAAACAACAGAAGACTCTCCAGAAGTCCCACTAATAGAAGAAATTCTTGAAGAAATAACCCCAAAAAAAGATATACATCCTAACTGGGGGAAGTTTGTCACAATTTCACATGTCCTAGATTTACCTCACTTTGATCTACAAGTGGCTAATAGGGTACATCAGGTAACTATTGCTGAGTATCTAAGAAGATCTGATGATGAAATAACAGACTCGCATGATCATGAATGGGACAACCTTTCTGATGCTACTATGGACACTGAGGTAGATGTGATTCATAAATTTTCATCTCTATTAGAGAGAGGAGAGAGTTCTAACACTTCCCCTGACACTGTTGTTGTTCCAAAATTAGATGAGATACCACTACGTAGGATTTTGATGGAGATACTGATGCTTTACTAGGTCTAGAGGAAATTCAAAGGATGCAAGCTATGAGTTCCAATTTGATGAGAGATGAAAAAGAAAGCTCAATATATGAGTTGATAGAGTTAGGTCTGCATATTACTAACAACAACCCTATTAATGACGATTTGACTCTTAATGATCTAAATGCTATAGAAGCTAACTTAACAGAATATGTCTTGTTAGTTAATAGTTTTGACGCTGACGCGATGCTATCCTTACCAAAATTTGAATCATTATCCTTAATAAAACCTAACTTAATTGATTGGACTAATTCAGATCCTACTCCTATCATGAACTTTCCCAATGACTACACTTTGGCTTGTTATTTAAATGCTTGGAAACTTATCCTTCTTCCACCAATGCAAGGAGCGTGAACATGACAGAGGAGGATATAAATTTTCTTAGTCACAAATTAAAAAATAAAAAGAAGAAAAGAACCAATGGTGAAAATCATGTTGTGTCAGTATCAGATTCTAAAAAAGTAAAAATAAAAGATGTATTTGATGGTGAAAACCTCCCAAAGGTGCCAAAAGATGAGATTCTTGATATCCTCCCTAAGTACTTTCAAGAAAGATCTTCAATTTTGATAGAACCGACACAACCAATTAACTTGGGAATAAAAAATGTTCCTCAATTTTTTCACCTACACTAGTACAAAAACAATAATATATGACCAAATAAACTACCAAAAATTGTAGATAAATGACCAAATTTGGTCACGTGACCACTGGTAGTTTATTGCCGGTCATTTATCTCGCGACCAAATTTATGACTAAACTATTTTAGTCATTTATTTGGTCATTGATTTGGTCATATATTTAGTCATTGATTTGGTCGTTTATTTGGTCATTTGGTAGTTTATTTGGTCATTAATTTGGTCATTGATTTGGTCATT